>JAADXC010000372.1:0-28300 GCA_023336425.1 Phytopythium cucurbitacearum (nom. inval.) | reverse complement strand
GGGGGGGGGGGGGGGGGGGGGGGGGGACAAGGCGAGAGTGGTGTCTGTACGTTTCCTGGCTGAACTTTCCCTGCACGTCCGCCTCCCTCGACAGCTCGGACGATGGCGGCGGCGGTGGCTCGCGCAGTGCTGCTGAGCGACATCCAGCGCGTGCTCAGCCTCGCGCGGCGGCGCCACGGGTACTTCCTGTCTACCTCGAAGAAGGGTGCGCGGGTACGGCGGCGGATGCGGCGGTCTCGAGTCTGGAGGTCCAATGTCAGTGACTGACGTGGCTCATCTTTTCCGTTTCGTTCCATTCTCCATCTCGCAGGACGGCCAGCTCGCCATCTTCCAAAGCTTCGCGCTGCTGCGGGCTCGGCTGCTACGATGCGACGGTGCGTGGAGTTGGGGCGGCGCTTTGGTGGATCGGTCTCTGACGTTTTGATTGCCATCAACCTTGAAGACCTGTCGGAGCTGTCGCCCGGATCCGTCGTCCGGCCGTTCCTCGACGTGATTCGCCACGAGCAAGCCAGCAGCACGCTGACGGGTTCTGCGCTCGAGGCGGTGCAGAACCTGCTCCACGAATGGCCATGGGCCGCGACGGACTGCCTGACAACCAAGGAAGGACTTGCGATCGCTGATGCCGTGTCGGACGTGGTGGATGCAGTGAGCCAGTGCCGCTTCCAAGAGACCAACGCCGAGAGCGACCAAAACGTGCTCGTGCTAGTAGTGCATACGCTACATTCCGTTATCCGTTCGCCGTGTGCGTGGTGGCTGTCGGATCACTCTGCGTGGCAGCTAGTCGAGTCCCTCTACGCGCTCAGTCGAGCAGGTCGCCACGATGTACGCACCCCGCAGTTGATTGTTGGTTTGAGTTCCCAGACTGATTGCGGGATGCGCGCTTTGTTTGGACGGACAGCCTCATATCACCGTGTCGCTCCGCTCGACGGCTACCAGTTTCCTGCACGATGCGATCACGTTCATCTACTCCAACACCGCAGTGTATGACGACGTAGCTCCGGGCGGCGGTGGACCCGGCAGTTCAGTGAACCCCGGTTTTGGTCTCCCGTGCGCCGTCAAGATCTTTGGCTTCTTGTGTCAAAAGCTGCATCTACGCGCTGGTCCTGTTGTCACAGCGGGACCGTCTACACCGAGCGGGGTCCCCTCGGTTCCCCTTCCAACTGGAGCGAGTCGGCGCGAGGTTTTCTTGTCGTTCAGCCTTCTCCATCGCGCGCTGATCGCATGTGACGCCGAGAAGATTGTTCAAGTGCCGTCGCTGATGCTGTTCATCAAGGACGACTTGTGCAGTGCTTTGCTTCGGTACTGCCGTCTCGGGTAAGCATACTAACCTTCCCATTCTCGGATATCACTACTGGATACGAATTGATGGCAAAATACTGACAATATGGTTGCGAATGGATGGTGAATAGAGCGAGTGCTGATCTCAAGATCCCGGTCGTGTGCCTGGACATCATTCGACTCCTGTGGACGCGGCTGCGCTCGTTCTTGAAGATGCAGATCGAAGCTCTTATCAACGGCATCTTTGGACACACGTTGCACTGGACGCTCGCGAATCTTGACGTGAACAACCCAAGTTTCCCTCGTGGCGATGATGCGAACTCGTTCCCGTCAGCACCATCGCCAAGTAATGCTAGCCTTCAGAGTCCGAGGGCGTTAGCGGTGGAAGCCGCATTCGAAGAGTTCACGAGCCAGATGATTTCGATGCAGCGCCTCTTTTCGACTTCCTTTGAGATTCTGGACTGCTTGGTTGATCTCCTGGGCGAAGAAACGCTACTTCCGGACTTGTATGTGAACTACGACTGCGATGGAAACCGCTCGGATCTCACGCAAAACACATTCGAGTTGTTGGCTCAAGTCGTTCAGCAGTCGCACGTTGCGTGCACGGAATCGCACGACGAAACGCACTTTGCCTGGGCTCAAGCTATTGGCGATCTCGCACTTCGCGGCATATTCAACGCTCTGTATGTTGTCTATCTGCGTACTCAGCGTTTGCAGCCTCAAATTGGGTCTGGATTGCCGGGCAATGAGAGCAGCAGCACGCCAAGCGAAGACGACATTCATGACGACAATTTGATTGACGAGAATGGCGGTGTCTCTCCATCGTCGACAGGCTCGAAGTCGTACATTTCAGCCGACGTACTGTTCAAGAAGCGGCAGCGGAAGAAGTTCTTTCAGCATGGTATCCAAGAATTCAACCGGAAACCACTCGCGGGGGTCAAGTACCTGCAGCAGCATTCGTTCTTGCCAACACCACTGGACAGCATGTCTTTGGCGACATTCCTGCGTTCGCTCCCGCAAGGGTTGCGGAAGGATGCTGTGGGGATATACCTCGGTGCGATGGGGAAAGAGGTGAAAGAGTTTGAGAAGACGGAGATCCACGAGGCAGACACAATGGATTTCCACCGAGACGTGCTTGCAGACTTTGTGCAGTCGTTCAATTTTGAAGGCGAAAGCATTGTGGCTGCGCTGCGCATGTTCTTGGCGAGCTTCCGTTTGCCGGGCGAAGCGCAACAGATCGATCGGATCCTGAACGCGTTTTCCCTTCAAGTGTACGAACAGTCTCGCGACCGCTTTCTGATGGCATCGGTGGATGTTGCGTATTTGCTTTCGTTCAGCTTGATTATGCTGAATACGGACCTGCACAACCCCAACATTCGCCCGGAGAAGAAGATGAACCTGGACGACTTTATCAAAAACAACAAAAACTATGGCCCGGAAGTCTCGCACAACCAAGATTTGCCTAACGATTTCCTGACTGGTTTGTACAACACGATCGCCAAGGATGAAATCAAGACTTTCGAGGACGGTGGCAAACATGGAGAAGTCACGAGTGACCGATGGAAGGACTTATTGAATCAAGCAGAGAGCGATCCGCGAAACTCGCGCTTGATTGTGCATGGGTCGTATTCGGCTTTTACGAACACTTCAGGTAAGGACAGCAACCCTAGCTCGCGACCAGGTACTGCAGGCAAGAGTGCGCAACAGTCAGGCTCCAGCAACGCCCGAATCCAGGAAACTGCCGAATTGAGTTCGCCGGGCAGATATTCGACCAGTGGACGCCAAAGTTCGTCAGTGGCGGCGGCCGCTGCAGCCTTATTGCTGCCGCCCCGCCACGTACCGCTTGCGAGTGAGCAGTATGATCGCCACATCTTCGAGCTTGTCCAGGGTCAGCTGGTGCGAGCATTCGCCAGCGTGTTCCAACAATTTGTGGATGCCTCGAAAGCGAGTGATCTGAAGGGAGATGTGTCGTCGAGCTCCAGGAGGGATGTTGCTGGCCAGAAAGAGGTGTATGTCCCACAGAAGACCACTCTGCAACTGGCATGCAACGGGTTTGTGCTTGGCGCGGCAGTGGCTTCTCATTTGACGCTGACAGATCATTGCAACACCATGTTTGTCCGGCTCTGCAAGTATACGGCGCTACTGTCGTCGGATGTCTATCCACTGGGATACAACGAACGAACGAACGGCATGTGGCTGTTCTGCAGCAACCAGAGCGCTCCTATCGCCACTGCTGCCGTTCTGAAGCTTGTGAGCACATGCAGCCTGTCACTGCTGAGCCGATCGTGGAAATATTTCTTTCGCGTTGTCAGCGGACTGCGCGAGTTCCGTGCGTTGCCTCAACGCGTGCTCTTTCCGTCTGACGGAACTGCGGAGCTATTGTCAGCAGAGGAGCGTCGCGAGTTCTTCGACTTGGTGTATCGAAACAAGGAAGATCTCGAACGGAAGATTGCTCTGAGTGCACGGAGTTCAGACAGTGAAGATACTGGCAGCGGCGGGTTCTTCAGCGGGGTGGCGTGGCTGCTGTCAGCACTGGACTCGAACCTCGGTGGATCTGCCATGAGTTCTTCTTTGGCTGCGGCGTCGTCACAGCACAAAGCTCCCGACTACGATCTCAGTTCACTCAGCCCAGTGGAGCTCGCGCTGTACACAGAAGACCTGGTGTTGGAGCCAAAGCCGCCTCGAAAGGATACAAGCGGAGACGTTGTCAATGATGATGGGAGCGTGTTCGGTTCGGACGCATGGATTCGAACGACACTCGCACCATATCGTCTGGAGTTTTTGCTCGAGGATATAAACAGTCTTCCGTGCCGAGCACTAGGTGAGATCATGGAGGCTCTCCACAGCGATATACTCGAAGCGCTCCGAGGAGCAGAAAAGCAGACACCGCGGGAACAAAAGCCATCCGACTCCAGGCGAACTGGTTCAGCACCATCCACGCTGAACGAACACCCAAGAAGCACCAAGAAGAGACTGAGTCAGGGAGCCTGTGTCTTGTTTGAACACCTACTGAGCCAAATTGTCGCATCAAGCCCGTCGTTGCTTGCTGGCGGGGCTGACGACGACGACGGAATCGCTGTCATCCTGGAAGCACACTACCTCCAGATCCTCGAGTTGCTACGACCCATTCTGGCAACCAACGTCAGCGTCAGCGGCTTGACATACGAAAACGCGGCCATCTTGCTGCAGAAATCCATCAATGGTTTATTTGCGTGGGTGTCGCGATCGCAGAACGACGCTGGTGGCGCACTGCTTATGAACTTCCTCAGCGTGCTCATGGAGCTAGGCGACAACACCAATGGAGATGACAGCGTCGGAGACGACAGCCAAACCATTTTGCGGCCATTTGTGACGCAGCTCGTGGGCGGGCTGTCTCGCTACGTGGAACTGATCGAGCCAGAACGACTGCGTTTCTCGCGAATGGACTGGCTTACTGTCGGTTGCTTGATTAGCTGGTCCGTCAGCGCTCGACACGCTGCGTCGCATGGATTTGCACTGCTCGAGCGTCTTGTGACGGGGCAAATGTGGAACATCGATGGGAATGAGATTTTGGTGACCGACTGCTACACGAAGATGCTCATGTTTGCAGCCAAACCTCGCTCGCCGTGCGATTCTTGGAGCTCCGGTCGGCCGTTGGAGCTGTTGGTGCTCATGTTTGACACTCTGCGACCGGAAACACCGAACTACAAGGAAGAGCGGCTGCGGTTCATTGGTGGATTGACTCTTGTGTGCCGCGACCTGCTTCGGCTCCAAGATCTTGATCAGGAGTCATCGTTCAGCTGGAATGAGCTTGTGGTTGCGGCGTTCGACGCTGTTAAGCACATGGTACGCTCTCATTGCAGTGGCGCGGACAAGACAATGTCATTTCGCGGCTCGGCATGGCTCGACGTGCTGCGCTTCGGTCTCGTGCCGATAGGGTTCGATTTGCTGCTGCTTGCCAAGACGACATCGTCTGGCCGCGGCAGCAACAAGAGTCTCCTGTCGGCGCTCGGTACTGAGCAGCTGTTCAATGACAACGAAGAGGAGATGAACGCGTCATTTCTGTACTACCGCCGCCAGTTGCCACCGCCAGTAGAGGTTGCGGATCCCCGAGACGGCCGACGATCACCCACTGGCGCGCCGGTCCGGCGTCGTCGTCCGTCATCCGTGAAAGACCCGCTGGTTCTTCGGCCGTACGTCATTTTCGCGCAGTTGCTGTCGCTGGTGGTGTGCGAGGAGCTGCATCAATTGGTGGCTTGTCCCAAATTCACCGTCGTGTGGGACGACATCGTGACTCTGCTGCTTGGTCTGCTTGAGCACACGGAGGACCCGCACACTAGTGGAAGCGAGACCGCCCCAATGATTGCCGCTCTGGAGCGTCGCAGTGTTCTGTCCGCCCACGAAGAGATCCTCGAGCACGGCAAGGCCATTGCACGCCGAGTTGCGACCTTGAAGGACACGAGTCCGCAATCGGACGAGGCGGCGTCGGCCGAGTCCACGTCTTTTGCTGGCGCTCTTACGCGGGTGCTAGAGGAGAAGTGCCGAGATCATCCGGGCGTCTTTGAACTGCTTATCCCGACGTCGGAGGATGCACTCACCCCTACAAGCGACGGTGTTGAAGCTCCGATCGAAGTCGACGCTGAAGAGAAGGACTCTGAAGGCGTCCCATTCGAGCAAGCACTCACTGCGTCCGATGAAGACGGCAACATCCATGAGGTGGGCGACGGAGAGTGAATAGAGCTCGGTAGATGCTGAAGAATGTGATACAAAATGTTACCCAATGGATATGAAACCGAACGCGTGTGACGAGATGCGGGCATGGGTGGTTGGAGCCATTGTGTCGATACCAGCCGGCGGAGGAAGCCTCCCAATGTCGGCGTCGCGAATAAATAGAGCTCCCTTTGCTACCTCGCGTTTTTCACTTGTTGTGTTCCATTGCAGCAGCAACCTTGCCTGCGCTTTACCATCTTTTAGTGTTGAAGGCCGAGACTGTTGCGGGCTGACGTCACGACCTCCGAGTCGTCGACTTTGGTGTACGCCGCGCGTAGTCCCTCAGAGAAGCAATGCGTGAACAGCCCCGTCACCTTGTCGACCAGTACGTCCTTGAGGCTGACGTCGTTCTGCTCGATGGCCATGTCGCACAGCTTGTCGACTACCTCGGCCAGCGCCAGCAGCTGTCCAACACCATCGAATCGACCACGGTCAGTCTCAACCTCAACACTCATACCTCCGCGCGGCAAGAGATATAACGCACCCGCTCGTTGACTTGCGTAATGTTGTCCTCCACCTTCTTGGTTCCCGACGCGGGGAACCCCGTCGGCGATCTCACAGCCGCCGTAGCCGTCTCCGGCTCGCGCAGAATCTCCACCTCAATGTCCGACGTCGCTTTACCCACCGCCTGCTTCTTGCCGCTGGTGGCCGCGGCCGCGCGCTTCTCGAGCACGTGGAGCGCCTCATTCACGCGGTCGTGCAGCTGGTTCATCTTGCGCACGTCGTCCGTGCACGTGGCGCCAGCGTGCTCGGTGAGGTGCGTGAGGCACTTGTGAATGTTCTCGAGCTCGACGGCGAGTTTCTGCGTCTCGGCCTTGGCCGCCAGACGCTTCTTGTTGGCGTCCTCGACCTCGCGCTTGGCGTTGGCAAGCTCCTTGGCGCGCTGCTGGTTCTTCTCGGACTCCTGCACGATCGCGATCGTTTGCTTGAGTGTCGAGATCTCGTCGCTCAGGCTCTGGATGTTGGTCGAGCTCTGCGCGATCTTCTGGTTGTTCTCGTCCTGCAGTTGCTTGAGGCGCTTGTCGTTCTCGACGTTGCGGTGGTTGAGCTCCATGCGGAGGCGGTCGACTTCCTTCTGCAGCTCTGTTCGAGCATCCGTTAGCGTTTGCTTCTCGGTCGTGAGCGCGATCACGAGCGCCTTAGCCTTCTGCCGCTTGTCCAAGTTGTCCTTATTGATGGCCGCGATATTCGCGGTCAGTTCCTGGTTCTTACCCTCGAACTGTGTGCAGCGCTCCCGCAGTGACTTGAGAGCTTCCTCAGCCTTCTGGCGCTCAGCATCCGCCGCCTCCGACTGCTGCTGGCGCTCAAAGCTGGCCGTTTTGGTCGCCCCAAGTTGTGTCTGGAGCTGAGCGACTTCGCTGGTCGACTTGTGCAGCTCCGACTTGGCCCTGTCTAGCGCCACCTCCTTCTGTGCGAGCTGCTCCGTGAGCTGCATGTTCTTCAGCGCCAGTTCGTCCAGCCGTTCCTGAGCCACGGTGTTCTGTGCCTTGGCGCCTAGCTGTCTGTTCAGCTCGTCCTTCGCTTGCGAGAGCAGCTCGTCGCTCTGGATCTTGGCTGCGTTCGCTTGATCACAGCGTTCGGTCAGGTCGCTGATCTTCTGGTTGAGCGTCACGCACGACTGGCACTCGAAGCTGGCCAGCTCGTCAGCCTTTGCCTCCAGCTGTCCGCGCAGCGTTGTGACCTCGCCGCGGTACTCGTTCACCTTGGCCTCGTGCTCGGCAGCCTGCCGGCGGTACGTGTCGAGTTGCTCGAGCAGGAAATCCTTGTCCTGCAGTTTCTCCTGCAAGTGCTCGTTCTCGATCTTGTACTGCTCGAGCCGCTGGCTGACTTCCTGGTTGGCACGCAGCGCCTCCTCTAGCTTGGAGTGCTCCTCCGACAGCTCGGCGGTGCGGCTTGACTGCGCCGACTGCTGCGCCGACACGGCCGTCTCGAGATCGCGCTCGTGCGACCGGAGCAGCTCGATCTCGTCCTGCAGCCGCACGCGCTGCTGCTCGCTCGAGTGTTGCAGCGACTCGAGCTGGCGGCGGAGCTCGTCTGCTTGTCCGCCGGCCTCGGCAGCTTGCGCCTCCACGTTCCGCAGGCGGTCCGCCATGGTCGACACCTCCTGGCTTGCCTTCGCCAGCTGGCTCTGAAGCCGCGCCAGCTCCTCATCACTGCTCGCGGCCGCTTGCGACGCGCTGACTGAGGTTGCAGCCGCCTGGGTCTGCAACTCGGTCTCCAGGCGGTGCGTCTTGTCCTTCTCGGCCGCCAGCTGCGCCTTCATGCCGTCCGCGAACGACTTGGCGCGCGCCTTGAGCTCTTGCTCGCGGTGGGCCGCCGCCTCGACCTCC
Organism: Phytopythium cucurbitacearum (nom. inval.); assembly: GCA_023336425.1. Taxonomy (NCBI): domain Eukaryota; phylum Oomycota; class Peronosporomycetes; order Pythiales; family Pythiaceae; genus Phytopythium; species Phytopythium cucurbitacearum (nom. inval.). The sequence continues at coordinate 19,943 of JAADXC010000372.1, read as the reverse complement.
TTCTTGAGCACGGCGACCTCGGCGGCGTGCTGCTGCTCGCTCTCCGACGAGCTGGCGCCTGCGCGCTGCTGCTGCAGCTGCTGCTCGAGGTCCGCCACCTTCTTCTTCTCGACCGCCAGCTCACCGCGCATGTTGTCCACGAACGCCTTGGTCTTGAGCTTGAGCTGCGTGAGCGTCTCGTCCTTGGCGAGCACCTCATTCTTGAGGCGCGCGAGCTCGGCCTCGGCGCCGCCTGGGGCTGCCATCGTTCACCGCCTCCTACTCTTGGCAGGTCGCCACGAATGGCCTTGTGGCTCCGCCGACCCAGCGCGTCAGTGCATCCGGGGCGGTTTGCGCGCGAAACCACCCGACAGCCGAAATAGCCCACCTCGCTCGTTCACATCCTGGAAATAGCCGCATGGGGAAGCGAGATCGCAATAAACGAGAGTCTTTTGTGACAGTTCTGCGCATACATTTTGGTCAACTTCAACATCCTGGAGAGTAAATTTCCATGCATTTCGGGCAATTCTTTTGAATGCTGTCTTTGAAGTCGTGAGATGCGAAAGGGCGACTCGCGCAGTGGATGACAAAACAAAAATACATTTTGTGTGCCGTCCACCATAGTGTACCGTCGTGCACGAAACCGTATACTGTTGCGTGCGCAATACAAGGCCGCAGGGTGGATTCTCGAGCGGATGTCCAGTGGACCGAAAGCGGACGCGGAGGCGGACGGCGGGCGGACGGCGGCGTACGCGGAGCTCGGGCGTGCGGGCAAATGGACGCGGGCGGCGGCACAGCGCTCGTGGGCGACGTGCACGGCGGTGGCGGCGACATCGACTCGCTGCTGTCGAACGACCCGGACGTGGGCGACAAGGGCCGGCGGCTGCTCGAGCCGTACGAGCGCCACCGTGCGCACGACCTGCGCGCCGAGTGCTACCGGCGCGGCATCCGGCCGATCAAGAAGGGCCCGAACGCCAACGACAACAAGAGTGGCTACATCCTGCTGCTGCGCAAATACGACGGCACGGCGGCCAACGGCGGCGTGCTGCGGGACGACGACATGGACAAGCGGTCGGCTGACGACGACGACGCGGGGGACGACGAAGACGATTCGTCCGCGGCGGCGGCCGCCGCACTGACCAAGAAGCGCAAGCTCGTGGCGAATGCAGCAGCAGCGGCGGCGGCGGCGAACGGCGATACTGGTGGCGTCAGCGGCGCCGGCGGGGATCTGCCGAGCTTCTACGAGGCGACCGCGCCGCCGACGCTCGTGCCGGTGCTGCCCATGCAGTACCCGAGCCTGGCGGTCAAGCCGACGGCGGCCTCGAGCAGCAGCAACCCGACGACCGACCTCGAGATCCTGAGCGGCATCGCCAACACGTACACGCAGAACGCGGCGAGCGACGGACAGCTCTGCGGCAACTGCCGCACGGTCGTGACGGACCAGCTCATGGAGTCGATCCGGCTGGGCAAGACCAAGATGCAGCTCCACGAGTGGCACCGGCTCGCCGAGCAACGCGACCGCGACACGCGGCACCTGCGGGACGTGCTACAGGTGCTCGCCGACCTGCGCAAGGCGTTCCGTGAGGCGCAGGCCGACGGGCTGAACCACGAGCTGCTCGTGGACCTGGAGGACGACCTCGCCTTCTTCCGCGCGCTCAAGGAGAACACCAAGGAACGCATGCGGCAGTCCATGCAGGACGTACGCGACCGTTCCAACAAAACAAATCCGACCGTGTGACGAAGCTCGAGCGAGCGGGTGCGGTGTAGTAGTAGTAGGCTCTTTCTGGCGGCGCCAAACGTGGCGAGGCTTCACTCGAGCGAGCTCCCACAAGCGGCGTCTGTAAATGCATGGACAAAGATGAAGACCTTGGCGAACAGTCTCCACGCACGCTGCCGATCAACAGTCCAAGGCGAGGGTGGTGAGCACGGGAATCCCACCACTGCTGAATGGCACGAACCCGTTGTGCTATCGAGGCGAAGCGTGCCAGACGCCACCGACGGTGTGGATGCAATCTGGTTCGGAAGCAGCGACGACGGCAATGCCCAGCAGTGTTGCAACTGCATTCGTTCGAGGGACGCTTGTCGCGCGCCACCTATCAATCCAGCTGCATGTTGCGTTCCGATCAATCGTCATACGGGTCGCTCGACGGATCAGCGTCGGCTGATGCGTTCGACTGTTGGTCACTTTCCGTTCTGCTCTGTCGCCCTCACCTCTCCGCTGGCCATGACGCTCCCGCACGCTCCTTACGAACGCGCTGCTTCCCCACCACCGAAGACACGGTCGCCATCGGTGACGCTCGACCCGACGCGATCGACGCTGCCACCACTGGCGCTCAACGGTGGTGACAGTCGCGGCGCCGGCTGCTCTGTCCTGATGCTCGTGTTGCTTTCACTTCCCCGTATGGCAACCAACATGGGCTGGGCCGCGCAGTGGGCGGCGCTCGGGCCGTACCTTGGCACTATGCTGCCTCGCTTCGCCGTGCAGCTGACCCAGCTCATCGGGCCGCTCACGGGCGTCATCGTCGCACCGACAATCGGAGTGTTGAGCGATCGAAGCCGCTGCGCGTGGGGCCGACGTCGACCCTTCCTGCTCTACGGCGCAGTCGTCAGCGCGGCTTGCTGGATGCTCATGGGGTACACGCGCGAACTGGGCGAGTTTCTCGGAGATGCTGGAGACCACCGACCCTGGACGGCCGTGCTCACCGTCGTCTTCTATGCGTGGATGGACGTGACAGTCAACGTGGTGCAGACGCCGGCGCTCTTGATCGTCGCCGACTTTGCTGGCGACCGGCAGACGCTGGGTGCGGGTATCGGCCAGGCGACCTCGACGCTCGGCTCCATCCTCGTCGCCGGCTACATCTACGCGTTCGGCGCTGCGCACCTGACGCTGCACTGGTTCCTCGGGATGCTGTCGGCGACCATGTTGATCAGCGTTGGCGTCGTGTGCATCGTGGCCAAGGAAACGCCGTTGGGCAAGCAGCGTGACCTGGAAGCCGAGACTACGGATCGCGACGGCATCTTTCATGCCTTCGCTTCTATCATTCACGGGCTGCAGACGCTGCCGCGCGTGCTGGTCGTCTACTGCGTCGTCTTCTTTTGCATCCAGTACGGCTACACGGCCTACAACGGCAACAAGGGTCAGTTCTTCGGGCTTGAGGTGTTTGAAGGCAACGCCACGGACGCTGATACATGCGGCAGCGCATGCTCACCCGCGCAGCAGCGCTACAATCACGGTGTGCAGCTCGCTGGCGGACTCACTGATCTGCTCTTCAACGTTGTCGGGTATTTGTACTCGTGGCTGCTGCCATTGTTGGTAGTGCGATTCGGCGCTAGTCATGTTATCATGAGCGCGAGCATCCCCCAGGCGCTTCTCCTCATCATGCCGTTCACCAAAGTGGCTGACGTCGACGTTGCCATCGTCATCTCAACTGCCATCACGCAAGCCACCATCTTCGCGCTCATCGTGCCGGTCATCATCCACACTTTTGGTCCCGACGCAGACGTTGGCATGTACGTCGGCGCCATGAACTCGGCCAACTGCTTCGGCCAGCTGCTCAATTTTGCCGTCGGCGCCGCGCTCGTCGAGACACAAATGGGCTACGCGCTCCCCGTGTTTGTTGGTGGAGTCTCCTCACTGATCGCCGTGCTCATCAGCTTCTTTGCACTCAAGATCGACATGCACTCCATGTAGAGGCACAGCATCCCGATGGTCGGATGAATGGATGCGATCCTTGATGCCTAATGGAATTCAAACGAAGAGAGAGGAGATCAAAAGCGTACCGTTCGTGTTTGAGAATGTGCACATAGATGCAGAGCATCCAACGCAGGCGCTATCGCCGTCATTTCGCCAGTCTCGTTTGGATCATACGTTCCGGCGGCCAGTGTAGCCGACGGTTGCGCTGTGGCTAGAACAACACGAAGAACGAGTCAGTCGATGTAGGCAAACACTTTGTGCTGTCCACTACTCACTGATTCTCAGCCAGCAGCACCTTGGATGCTGGGTTGGCGTAGCTCTCCGAGAGATGGCGGTCTGGCCGACTATTCGGACAAATGCAGCCGCCGATACATGTTAGATATACTCCCTTTGGCAGCACGGAAAACTGCACGTACGTCAGATTCTCCGATAGCTCGTCGGCTGCGACGAGTTTCCCGATACCGGCAAGCAGCGAGCGCCGAGTGTCTACGCGACGACCGGACAGTGAGCCACTGCTAGCCGTTGGGGGTGTAGACGGCGAAGAGCCTCGAGCTGTGCCGTCCCACGACGATGGTGTTCCTCCTGAGGCTCGTCGTGTTGGCTGCTCGTACTACGAACCGAGAATGATCAACGAACAGTCAGCTTGCAGCATTTGAGTTGCGAACTGCATACCATCGGTGTCACGTGGCGCCTGTGCTGCGAGTTCTGGCGCGTACCCAGCACATAGACGTCCTTGGGCGTCGACTCCATTGCTGTCTGAGCAGCGTACGAACTGATACATCACGGCAAAGCTCAGTGCAGCTCCAAGCAGGGGGAAGCTTCACTGGGATCAAATATCGAATGAGCACATACGATTTCCAGTCTCGACTGCTGCTGTCGCACCCAGGACCAACCTGCACGCCACAACCATAGACCGAATGAGAAACTGGACATGCGCACGAACGTGAGCGTGAAACATACTTGATACACAGCACTTTGGAACGGAATACCAGGCACAGCCTGCCCAAACACCACAGAGCTCTCAGTCGCGTCATGGTACGAGTCAAACAGATTGGCACCTGTGCTACCTCGTCGTTCCCTGGCAACTGGTTCGAGTCGAAGAACTTCTTGCCGCTGAGATTGTTTGGAGCGATCTGGGAATCGTTCGGCATGATGCCTCCTTGTTCATCGTATGCGAGATTCTTACACAATGCACTCAGTTGAGATGACGACAATCAACTGCAGTATCCTCGCACGTTCAACGTACATTTCTCGCCCCCGAAGGATCGCAATAGAAGCGCTTCTTGTACGATCGCTGCACATAGCCGCCCCAGTCCGCATCTGGATGCTCTGGATCATACTTGTCTGTCAGGTGGGGGACAAACTCCGCACCAGCCCCACCGCTCGCCGCGATGACGTCACGAGACGGAGGCGTCTGAGCGCTGCGCCGATCCCCATCGAATCGAGCGAGCTCTGCTTGCGCCTGTAGGTACCCCTTCTCCATTTCTTGTTCCTCGAATGAACACTCGCTACTGCGCAACGCCTTGAAACGTCAGCCCAAATGTGGCGACGACTGCAGTGTATTGCGAAATTGTACTTTTCACAAATTCGAAAATGAGGGACGAACTCACTGATCACCCGACAGTTCGGGGTCACCCAACGCGTCCTCTATTGCGCGTGACAGGGCATTCATGTGCTGGAAAACGTCCGCGGTGAACAGGCTGAACGAGTTTCGCATCATCTTGAGCGTAGAGCTGATCTCACTCACACGCTGACCCAACACACTGACGCGCTGGAAGGTCAATTTCAGCAGACATCACAAAGTTGTCAGTGCAACACAATTCAGGTTGTAGCCATAATAAAGAGCGATCGCGCACCTCGTCATACTCGACTTTGCTGACTTTGTTTGATAGATCTTGATTTATGTTCCCCCGCTGAACTTGACCCTCAGCCGTCAGTTGTGCGGACTTTGGACCCAGATCCATCGCCGGAAGTTTGTACTTCTCTTGAATTGTCGGCGCCGGCATCGATGGTGATTGGATGAATGACCTTGGAGTGCTTGGTGGATCCAGTATGCTTCTTACCCCCGGAACGCTTTGTGGGTCCTGAGTTCGTCCCGGCTCCGGCGTGCTTGATGGCTCTGGTATGTGCGGTGGCTCCGACATATTGAGTGATTCGGACTGGGTACTAGCTGCGTCGCGCAGTTCATTTGCTGAGACTCCAGTGTCTCCAGTACTGCCGCTAGAGTTACCGAGATTGTCGCTGGTGATTTCACGACCTTCGATCACGTGCACTACAAATTGAAGACAGTGCTTGTGTGGGATAATCGCCACGGAGCAATAGCGAGTGTCGTGACGATGATTCTCCATCGCGATTCCTGAAATCGCATGCGAGATACCGGTAACGCTCAAGCTGGTGAGCAACACGACACCCGAATCGACTTCTGACGGCAACTACAACAACCACCACCACGTGTCACAGAGGTGAATACCACATGGACAACAACACACGAACGACAAGAAGGAATAACACGAGGCGACGTACAGAATAGGTAGCCAGCTCCAGCGAGTTTTTCAGAGATGGCCACGTCACTCTGCTTGTCGTCTTTCCGTCCTTTTCGCGAGGGTTGTCAACACTAACTTCCCAGTTCCGCCAATTCGTCCTCGATATCGTGTGGAATGCGAATGCATCGGCTCTGTTCGATCCAGCTTGTCGCAAGCAAAACGGCGGGGTAATGGCCATGATGGCATTCACTTTACATGACAGTGGACCTGGATACGACTGCAATGAACAGAGGGTGAGATCAACTGAATGAGTGTAAGTCACTCGAGCTCCAGCGTCCCAGCACCTACCTCAATCAGCTTGAGGTGGAAACAAGGGTCGAGCCCAGCTGAGAGTTTCGCCAGCCGAAATACCTGCATACATGCCAGTGAGCATTGCAACTCGTATCGAATGCCAAATATCAGGCAGCTCACATTTAGAGCTCCGTTCTGCTTGCCAGCGAGGATATAATCCTTCCTTTGGTTGCCACAGCGCCAGTTCCACCACTGAAGGCACGTAACGTGCTCACCCTCCTGAGCATCTATGTGCATTGAATGGGTCAGGCGAATGGGTCAGCTACGTTGCGGGTGAGCAAGACCACTGACCTCGCGTGCTTCCCAAAATCCGCACCGCATCCAACGGATTGTCCTCAACAAGTAGTCCCGATCGAGAGCACACACCCAACTTGACGCGCTTACCAGCAACATCTGAGGTCGCAGTGGCCCCACCATCCTCGGCGTAAGCGTCCCACGCAAACCGAGCAAAGTCGAGCATATAAATGTAACCAGCGGCGTTGGCAGTGACGAGGAATCGTCCATCATCTGTGACGGCAATTGCCGTGAGTGGGTCTGGGTGTCTTGTAATACTGGCCGCACAGATCTGACGACTGCTAAAGCGCTCTGTCCAACTGAAGACTGCAAACTCGCTCGAATTGGCCAGTAGCAGCACCATGGCGCCAGAATGCGGCGTCGAGAGGTGTGGACACGGGATCATGGCGACAGGTGGTGCTGTCAGCACGGGCTCAAGATAGTTGAAGTGCACCAACAGCGGTGAAGGATGGCGTTTGATGCGGTCGTCACTTGGCGTCAGGAGCAGTTGTGTAACCGCGGACGAATACAGACGGAAGCCGAGCAGGAAGCTGCCGGACGCCTTGGTTGTTGCGCCGACGACCAGCACACTGTCAGTCGGGAAGCAGACGCATGTCGCTGTCATCATGGCCTCTTCACCCCAGTCACGACCGAGTCCCGTTAAGCTTCCACAAGAGGCAGGCACGAACGAAGCGTACTCGTCGAGCGTGATCTGCGCGAGGAACGGCAGATGGAGCCGCAGATCGGCGTCTTCGTCGAAAACCTCCGAGGCAAGTGGCTTGTCGGCCTGGTACAGGTCCACGAAGCGACCGTGCGCGACCGCGAGCACGCCAAGCGCATCGCACGCGGCCACGCGCTGCTGAAGCCACCGCTCCACGCTCTGATCGATCGGCGCGTCCGGCGACAGCCGCAGCGGCGTCACCGCGACCCTCAAGGTCGTGCTCGTCATTTTCCTGAGCTCGATAAATGGGTACACTTTGGATACATTGGACACCCTCAGGTTACGTATCGTAACCACGGCTCGTAACCTTTGGTTCACAGATGTGCATCACAAAAGTTCGGGTAGAAAGGCAGCGAAGATGAAGGTGGTGGCGCTCGTGAGCGGCGGCAAGGACAGCTGCTACGCCATGATGGAGGCCGTGCGCTTCGGCCACGAGGTCGTGTGCCTCGCGCACCTGACGCCACCGCCGGAGCTGTCGCCCGAGGCCTCCGAGATCGACTCGTTCATGTACCAGTCCGTCGGACACAACGTCGTGGCGCTCATCGCCGAGGCCATGGAGCTGCCACTCGTCACGGGCACCATCACTGGCTCGGCCATCACGACGGACATTGACTATCGCGTCACGATCGACGGCGATGAGGTCGAAGATCTTTTCCGTCTGCTCGAGGATGTTCTGGTATGAATGTGATTCTAGCAGGTTGCTGCAGCTATTGCAGTGCTGATGCTAACTCTCCTGTAGCGGCAGCACCCGGAGGTTGAAGGCGTCTGTACCGGCGCCATCTTCTCGTCCTACCAGCGGAACCGTGTCGAGAACGTGTATGTGCTTGGACTGCGTTGTGGCATGTTGGTGCACGACTGACAAGGAGTGCGTGACGGCACATGCTTGCGCAGATGCTCTCGGCTGGGGTTGACGTCCTTGGGGTACCTGTGGCGAAGAGATCAGCAGGAGTTGCTGACGGAGATGATTGACTCGGGTATCGAGGCGATCGTCATCAAGGTCGCGTCCATCGGACTGCAGCCGCGCAAGCACCTCGGCCGAACAATCGCGGATCTGCAAATGGACTTTATGCAGCTGGTGAACCACCCATCGTGTCTGGACAAGCCTTTCGTCGAACGTACTGAGTGTTGACGCTATGTTCTTTCCACTAGAACGACAAATACCAGCTCAACGTGTGTGGGGAAGGCGGCGAATACGAGACTATGACGCTCGACTGCCCGCTTTTCAAGAAGCGGATCGTCATGTACGCACACTGGTTGATGTCCCTTGCTCTGCTGAAAATCGTTGTCAGCCTCACGGCGCTGCTACTCATTGTTTGCAGAGACTCTTCTCGTGTCGTGCTCCATTCGGACGACTACTTTGCGCCAGTGGCCTTTATGGTCGTTGAGCAGTGCCACCTTGAAGCGAAAGCACCGCCAAGTCCATCCATGCTGGCATCCAAGCTGCCTTCGGCTGATTTGTTCCCTATCGCTGGCAGCCAACGCCACGCCCAACCAGCGGTTCAGCAAACAGCCTCGACACTGGCATCACTGCCTCCAAGCCATCGCGAATTGATTCCTGTAGCAGGCTCTTTCCGTGATCAGCTGCACCTGAGTGGCATTGCATGCCACATTAAGGACGGAGACAGTCGCGAGCTGTCGCTGGCTGACGAAATCGCCGACATTTTTCGTCAAGTCCAAGGTGCGCATTGCCTTGTATGAATGCGTATCATATAGGCAGATGGCTTATCGTTGTGCCTGCGTACAGATGCGTTGGAGCTCGAAGCCATGACTATGGAAGATGTGTGCTTCGTGCACTTGTACGTGCAAGACATGGCGGCATTCGGACAGATCAACGCCGAGTACTGCCGCTACTTCGGACAGTACATGCCGCCGTCGCGCAGCTGCGTGGAAGTGGCGACGTTGGCGCCGCACCGTGTGCTGATGGACTGTTTGGCGATCCGCGGGAGCGGCGTCAACAAGCTCCGCACGCAGCGCGTGATGCGTGACGTGCTACACGTCAAGAGCATCTCGGCGTGGGCTCCGCACTGCATCGGTCCATACAGCCAAGCCAACATCTTGCACCGCTCGCTCATTCTGCTAGCCGGTCAGATCTCGCTGTTCCCGCAGACGATGGCGGTTGTGGGGACCGACCACGCGTCCCAGACCAAGCAGAGTTTTGTCAATGCTGGACGAGCGTTGGAGGCACTGGAGTCAAATCTCCGCCACGTGTGCTCGGCCGTGATTTATACGACAGCTGGAGCTGGTGACACGGATATGGAAGCAGTTCGTGCTGCGTCTCGCAGCGAATTGTTGGGAAATGCCGGACTGGTCGACGTCTATGAACAAGTCGAAGACAGTGACGAGAGCGATGAGGAGGTGGACAAGCAAGAGGAGCGGATCGCGCTCGTAAAGTCCGCGCCACTACTCGTCATCCAAGTGTCGCATCTTCCGCGCAGCGCACTTGTGGAGGTGGAGCTCCAGGCGCTGACGCACAAGGCCTTCAAGTATCTTCGCCCGTCGAGCGCTGGCTTTACTGGCAAATCTCACGACGGGGTCGAGTATCATTGCGAGCGCGCGACGATCACTGGCGCAATGTGCCTTGTGATGGCATCAGCCAAGGTTGTTGTCGGTGGTGATGACAATACCTCGACGCTCGATGACCGTTCAACCGAGAAACTCGCGATTGTGCTATGGAACACCATCCAGACGTCTCTGGCAGATGCCGAGCTCCCGTGGGACCGCGCGTTCCACCTCCGCGTGTTCTACGTGGCGACGACGTTTGCGAGCGAGCTGGGGATCGCGACAGCGCTGACGAAGACTTTCCCTCGCAATCATCGCAAGGGTGGCTCGCATAGTTATCCGATGCCCGCTGTCACTTTTGTGCCTGTCGAGGCCATTCAGGGCGGCGCACAACTTGCCATCCAAGTGCTTGCGCAGGATTTAGACAAGTTGGAGACCGAGCTGTGGCTTCGGAAGCAAATCTAGCTCTGGAGAGTGTAGATCGGGCCGCCTCACGAGGCTGAAAGCTCGCGAAAGGTATTTCAGTTCACTACACACATGTCTAGCGCCTTCGCTTGCGTGGTTCGCCGCCAGCAGGAGCGCCTGAGCGGTTCGAGCTTTCGTCGCGACCTCGGCGTTTGCGAGAGTCGCGGTCTCGCGACCGCGAACGACCTCTATCACGCTCTCGTCTATCACTACCAGCATCCTTGTCGCGCGCCTCGCGATCGCGCGGGCGGTCGCGTCCACGGTCGCGATCACGGTCGCGATCACGAGCACGGTCTCGATCACGGTCACGCTCGCGGTCGCGGTCGCGGTCCCTGTCGCGATCTCGCCCGCGGTCTGCGCCGCCTCGCTCGCGGTCTCGAGCAGCATCTCGCCCACTCGCGTCGCGTGTTCCCCCACGATGGTCGTCGCGACGACGGGAACGAGACCGAGAACGGTCGCGTGCGGCAGATTGGCTGGTCTCTCGGGAGCGTGGCGGGCCGCCTCGGTCGTCGCCACCCTTGCGTCCTCGGTCGTCGAAGTCGCGGCCACCTCGTCCGCGCGGCCCTCCTCGTCCACCTCGACCGCCGCCTCGCCCTCCTCGGTCATCCCCCATCCACGGTCCGCCGAATCCTGGGCCGTTGTTCCCCCATTGACCAGGTGGACCGTTCCAGTAGCCCGGAGGCGGACCCATCCCTGGATGCCACCCAGGTGGAGGCATCATGCCTTGTGGGGGAGCGCCTCCGCCATTGCCACCTGGACCCGGCGGCCCGCGCGGCATCCCTCCGGGCGGCATGTTCATCCACTCGTTGGACCCTCGGCCGTCGCCCTTCTGGTCCCCTGGCCCCCGCGACGGCGGCATCCCCGAGTTTCTCGCTGCCTGCTGGTTGGCGGCGTTCACAGCTTGCCGCGCTGCCTGCTCGCGCGCCTTCTCGACCGCGAGGTCGTGGCGCATGCGCAGCTGCCGCGCCGCGTACTCGCGCCAGCTGTGCTCGTCGAAGCCGTAGTTGAAGTAGTCCGAGATGTCCACGCCCGGCTTCCGCCACGGCTTCTCCTCGAGCATGTCAATGTCCACGTCGAAGGCAGTGCGCCGACCACCGAACACGGCCAGGTCATCGATGCCGTCTTCTGCCCCAAGGTCGCCTGGCTTGGCGTGGAGATGCGCCGTCGCACCGCCAGCAGCACCAGCTTGTCCGCCAGGACCGTGCGCCGCCGCGCCGCCAGCGAACCCGCCACGAACGTAGCGGTTGCCGCCGCCCGTGAACCGCAGCGTCGGCTTGGCGCCGCTCGCGTCGCCGCTTCCCAGAACAATTGCCACGTCTTCATCTTCCTCGTCTTCGTCGTCCTCCTCGTCGCCATTGGCCGCCGCTGGATTGCTGGTCTGTGTGTCCGAAGAGATCCAAATCTTCGTTAGCTGGGAGCTCATCAACCAATACAAAAGCCTCACAACGCACCGATCCCGCGGGCGGAGGCGCGGAGCCTGACGCCGGAGGAGCCGCGAGCTTGATGGACACGCCGCCGTACAGCTCGTCATCCTCGTCCGCCTCCTGCTTGCTCTCTTCGGCTGGCGCAGGTCTATCCTTGACCCACTCGCCGCTCGGCTCGGGCTTGACCACGGGCTCCTTCGCGCCGCCCACCAGCACGTCCTCGCCGAACTCCTCGTCCTAACAGCGTAAATCCACAGTCAGTGCATCTTCCTGCCGCCGCCTAACGAGCACATCGCGCTCGCCGACCTCCATGCTCGGAGCTCCTGGCTGTCCCCGTTCCCCCAGAATTGATGGGTCGGGTTACATTTGTACCCCTTCAGAGGTTACTGAGTTACCTCGTAACCATCACGGTTATACACAGCTCGACCCGGGTCGAGTGGCTCGCGACGGGTCGGCGGGCCGGGTTTCCGATAGTGTGAGTGGCTGGCGGCGGCCGACTTGCGCTTTGTATACTGGCGCGTTCCCGGCCAATAGTTTGCGGGCACCGAGCCGCTCAGCGCCGCGCTCTCGCAGCGGACAGTTCCTTCTTGTCTCGTTCGACTTTGCAGGTAAATGCGCCTCGCTTTCTGGCCAGCGGGCGGGGACGGGCAGGGGCAATGCTGCGGCCAGGGCGGGCCTCAGCTATAGGCGCGGCATGCGACCTCGCGGCTGGCGCCGGCGATTCGACCAGCGTGGCGGCGTCAGCAGCAGCGGCGACCGCGTCGTTCGAACAGGAGCAGCACGGCGGAGTCGCGGCTGATATGAGCCAGATACAAGGCGATGCGGTCTGCTTGCGCGCCTGGGTTGCCTAATCCGCCGACGCCCTCTCTCCCCCCCTCCCCCGATGCTGGTTGTAGAGTATGAAGACGCGGAGACTGACTGATGGGATGTGGTGTTCGTCCTGCAGTTCGGAGAAACTTTGCCAACATGCCGCACTCGTTCGGTTACCGCGCGCGCACGCGCGACATGTTCGCGCGCCCGTTCCGCCAGAGCGGCATGGTCAAGATGTCGACGTACCTGCGTACGTTCAAGGTCGGCGACTACGTGGACATCAAGGCCAACGGTGCCATCCACAAGGGCATGCCGCACAAGTTCTACCACGGCCGCACGGGCCGCGTGTACAACGTGACCAAGCGTGCCGTCGGCGTGCGCGTGAACAAGATCGTGGGCAACCGCATCATCCACAAGCACATCAACGTGCGCATTGAGCACGTGCACCAGTCCAAGTGCCGTCAGGGCTTCCTCACGCGCGTCAAGGAGAACGAGCTGAAGAAGAAGGAGGCTCGCGCCACGGGCGGTGCGTTTCATTGTCACGACTGCTCACCATAGCCATCGAAGAACGCCTATGACTGACGCTTTGTGTTGCTTGCTCTCCCCTGCAGTCCGTGCCCAGATCAAGCGCGTCCCGGCGCAGCCCAAGGCTGGCTACACGCTCAAGACCAAGGGCGTCCAGCCGATCACGATGGCGCCGCAGCCGTTCGTCGACCTGATGTAAGTTGCGCGTCAGGCGATTCGAGCAAGTGCGGTGGTAGCTGTGCGGTCTCTTTGAGACCTCTGCGGCTGCTGCTGCAACCGGACGGGCGAGGCGGTGGACGGACGACCGCAGCGCGAGACGCCAGACTTCGGGCGACTTGTAAGCGACCATCCATCCACCTCCACAAATGAAAACAGTGAACGAGTCAAGGGTCAAATTCCGTGCCGCGTTCCTCTCGTATATTCTGTATTCGTGTCGCTCGATGAGCTCTCATACGCCGAGACAATCCACTGGCGAGCCGTTTGCTCGAAGTAGTCACCACGGTGTTGGGGAATGGTTTATTGACCCCAGAGTGGCGTGAACGTTACCATACACTGCCAGAGCATGCATCTGAGTTCGTGGAGGCCATGGATCTCACAGGGAGATAGCAAAGTCCGTTGCGAATACCGTAGGCCGCATGCAGCGATCCATTGCGAGCGAGCGCTTGCTGCACCATGTTGAACACTAGCCATCGAAGGGCCGCCGATTCCATATTCGCATTTATCCGACCGCTGACGGTAATTTGGTCCATGCTCATCAAAGCGTCGGCAGTCGCGACGCTTGCTCCATTCCGACTCGAGAGTAATGGCGACGCGTTCCGTGGAAGGCGGCGGGTTCCCACCCATGGACGAGGCGGCGCTCGAGCGCTACGCTGATGTACGCGGCTTGTCCTTGGTTCCCTAACTGCCGTGTCACAACTGATGCAGCACTGCGTTGCGGCAGTGGCTCGATGAACTCGAGAAGAGCGACCCCGAGAGCTACAAGCAGGTCATGGCCACGATGCATCAGCAGATCCAGGCTGCCGGCATGGGGGATGGGAGTTCCGGGGGTGGCGCTGTCGGTCCGACAGACTCGGATGCGGCGCTGTTCGATAGGCTCAAGCGGAGCGCAAACGGCGGCGTGCTCGGTCCGGACACAGGAGGTACTGGAGCGACTAACGCGAGCAGTACTGCTGCTGCTGACTTAGGTTGTATTGTGCGTGCATGGCCAGCCTTCCAGCCCAAGTTTCCCGGCGATAAAGTTATGGAAGCGGATGGAATTAAGGCCAAGACGGAAGGCGTACGCTCACCTGCTAGCTGTCTACTGTTCACATCACTCACCACGGCTGAATGTGCTGTACGCGCAGTTGTACATTGACGTGCAGCCTGGCTTCGTCATCAAGACTCAAGACATCAAAGCAAACAAGAAGGTGGGCTATCTTATCCACGTCTTTGCGAATGTTTCGCCGCCTTACCAGACCTGCTCACAAGCTCAATGATTCTCTTAGGTATTCGTGAACGTTTGCTTTGCGGAGGCCATCCAGACGTTCTCCGAGAAGAAGCAGCTCGATGAGCACGGGAACGAGCAAGAGGTAGGTCGAACGCTGGTGCGTGTCTTCAATAACGGTCGATTGCTAATGGAGGCGCGAAGGGAATCCATATCCCTCTGAGCTTGGGAGCTCCGCATCAAGTGACCGACAAAAAGGGACAGCAATCGCTGGCTTTCGACGTCGCAGTGAACACCAAGGTGGTCAACGACTGCAAGCAGGACAAAACTGGGACGTTCCGCAACTTCGTGTGTGAGCTAGCGCTCGAGTACATTGACCAGAAGGTGCCGTACGAGTCGATCGAATCAGGGGGAGGCTTTAGCTTGGCAACTAAAACGACTCGCTGACGGTGGCTTTCGTGTTTATGGCGTGCGCAGTACCAAATCAAACTGGACGCTCGCTACAAGCTCCCTCGACTGACGTACGCAGGTGAATTGCCCCCGCCTCGACACTACATCCGCAAGGTTCAAGCGCCAATTATTCAAGAAGTGAGTCAGTCGGTGTCGAAGACATCGGCAGCTACAGCTCGCCAAAAGGTACCGAAGCGAGAGAAGACTGCAACTGCCAGATGTGAGGTATTTGAGGAGCAGCTAGCTGAAGATGGCACGGGGACGAAGCGGAGGCTCTGCATTCGAACTCCAGCGGTCGACAAGGGTGGTGCCGCTTTATCTCCTGAGATTCTACAGCGAGCCGGCGATCGGCTGGTGATCAATGTGCTCTTTGAGAGCGAAGTCGACAGCAGCGGCATCGATATTGACCTGCAACCTGAATACCTGAGCGTCAAGGCTACCGGTCACCGCGATCTCAGTGCGTATAGTCCTTGCCACTGCTCACTGAGAGGCAGCACTCATTGGTTGTGTTTTCGGTCATGCTTTTATGTGTGTTAGGCATCTTTCTCCCGTACCCGATCAAGACAGAACCGGCGAGCGTCACGCTTGACCAACAGACTAACAGCTTGGCAATCGCCGCACCGATTGACAAGCGCTGGGACGAGCAGAGTTCCGATGTTGGCTCGGCGCCGTGGTTGCTTGCACATGCGCTAGACGACGAACAAGATCTGAATTCAGGGACAGTAAGCGGTCAGCAAAATGCGACAGTGTCGCCGCAGCAACCACAGTCACTGGCCGAGATGTTCCACCTGGCAATGCCTGCGCAGCAGTCCGAGGTCGCTGGGCAGATTCGGGAGTCGATGGCGCAGCAAGCAACGCGATGGGACCCTGTGGATGAAGACGAGGAGCTACCAGAGGATCGCTTCCACCGCAAAGACATGATGTCGATGCACATTCTCGAGCAGCGCCGGCTCGAGCGCGTCCAGAAGGCGAAGGAGGTGGACGAGACGCGCAAGGCGAAGCGCGCCGAGGTGGAAGAAAAGCAGCAGAAGGCGCGTGAGGCTGGCAAGACGTGGCGCGAAATGTACCCGAACGAGCCCGAGACGACGTACGTCGATATCGAGAACATCGTTCACGACGAACAAGCAAGACTGGCGCAGCAGCGCAAGAGTCAAGACAAGGCCCACGCGTCTGAAGAGAAGTTCGACTACATTCCGACCGACGAGGCCAAGCGTGCCGCAGCAACGTGGGCCGAGAGCCGGAAACTGGACGAGTTTGACCTGAAGTCTGCCATGGCGTTCGAGCTGCTGTAAGGATAGCTCCGCGACAATCCGGCGCCAATGTATTCTACCATGTCCCCCGATGTCTTGGCCGGTGCTGCCGTCTTTGCATCTAACCCCTGTTGACGTAGTTGCGCTCGCCAAAGATGGTCGAGCCGATTCGCACACAGGTGCTGCCGCACGCAATCTATGCCGAGCAAACAGTCTTGTCAGTCAGATCCTCCAATACCATCAGCACCCACTCAACCACAACACGTACGGCCAGTTCAAAGTCGCCTGACATTCCCATGCTCAGTCCGAGCTCGCCCTCGGGGACGCCGAGAGCCTCAGCGACGCGCGCGCGGCAAGCCACGAGTCGGTCGAAGCACTCGGACGTCGTGTCGCCGTAGCGTCCGATCGTCATGAGTCCCGTGAGCTGGAGGTGCTCGCAGGACGACACGATGTGCTGCGCCAGTTCGAGCGAGCCCTCGAACGAGGAGCCCGACTTTTGCTCCTCCTCGCTCGTGTTCACCTGCACCATGACGTTGAGCTTGGAGGCGCGGAACTCGCCCGACGCCTTGTTAAGCGCGTTGGCGATCTTGACCGAGTCGACCGTCTCGACCACAAACAGGTTGGGCACGTCGCGTACGAGCGTCTTGGCCTTGTTGGACTGCACATGTCCGATGAAGTGCCACTTGACGTCGGCCGGAAGCACCGGCGCCTTGGTGACAATCTCTTGGATCTGCATGGGTCAAATGTCTGCATCAACTCCCCTCTACACAACAGCAAAGGCACAGCACCACGCATTCGCTCACGTAGTTCTCCCCAAAGTGGCGCTGCTCCAGCTCGTACGCTGCCTGGAGATCCTCCACCGGCTTGGTCTTGCTCACGGCCACGAGCGTGCACTGGATGAATAGCGACGTCCACAGCGCGTCAGCGACAGCACCAAGCGGCAGACACTGCCAGCGGACGCGGGAGAGCGTCTACCTGCTGCTTCCAGGCGCTTTTAGCCACCGCGTCCGCGATCTTCGCGCGCACAGCGCTCAGGTTCGCCGCCACCGCGCTCGTCGCCATGGTTATTCGGTTAGTGTCACTGTTCGATACAGCTACCGTCACCGACCACTCACATACTTCTCTACCGCATATTGTGATCAGCAATATGCTACACGATAGGTATGTCGCTCGAATGGCCCACAAAGTTGAAGTTGCGAGCGAGGAGACCCCATCTCGCCGTAAACCCAACGCCGGAGCAAGCGCCAGTCGCGCAGGGCGTGGCTGCGGTGTTCGCGTTCGAGTCGCAGTGCTCCGGCGGGACATAGCCAGCTCAGCAAGCCGGTCGTGCAAGCCCCTGACAGTGTTGCTCAAGGCGGAGAAATCAAGTGGCGAGAGGAGGAGCAACGCGCGCGAATCAGATTGAAGCCACACCACCGCGCCAGGCGAGTGGCACTGACCCTGACACGGACATGGAGTCGAGGCGATCCGGACACTGCTCGGACAGCCAGTCGTCGTGTGACTGGCGGAGACGGAGCGCCGCCGTCTGCTTTATGGGAACGAAGCGTTGCCGACACAAAAATGCGCTGCCTGCACGATCCAACAGGCGACCGAGTCATTTTGGTGATTGCCTTGGACGGCGTAGCACCACGCGTTCATAAAGCGTCCGATGAGGAAGTTGCCCGCACTTCAAGGCGGTTCTTCAAGGAAGCGCAGATCTGCCCGCAGCGGCAGATGAGCTGAGCGGCGAGCGCCATGGAAGTGGGGCCGAGCACCGGGCGAGGCGATGCCCTCAGCCGCCATCACGGCGCTAGTTCAAGCAGGGCAACCTGGCCAAGGGGTGGCGGTGGAGTTCCCGTGATGGTGAAGCGCTCGGCCGTCGAATTTGCCCGGATCTGGAACTGCCATTTCCGAACTTGCTCGGCACCTCAAGCGTCTTCAAGCATCCAAGTCGGCACTCACTGGTGACTGCAACTGCTCCTCATGAAGCTGTCCGCTCTCGGCCGCGCTCTGCTATCGGCAGCGACACTGTCGCTGGCCGTGGGCGTCTCCAGCGCTGCTGACAACTCCACCGTGGCTGATATCTCCGAGTTCGAGCTGTTTGAAGCGCTCTCGACTGGTGCGCCGCCCTCGTCGTTGGTGCCATCGACCAGCGCACACTCGTCGTTCCTGCCGCCCAAGTTCCTGGCTTCAGGAATCGTCGGCAGCCGCGCCATCCCGACCAACAACTGGTGGGGCAACATGATCGCCTACACGACCGATTCGGCGGTGCAGCCTGCGTGGGCCAACCCGTACACTGTCCGTCCGCAAGTGTCGTCGCCGTTCGGCCTCGCCTTCAGCTACGCGTACCCTTCGCGGGCGTTTGGCGGCAGCACGGGCAACAGCGGGGCGTACCAGTACTACCTACACGGGTCGGTGAACGACTTCATCATCTCGGCCTCCGAGTTCACGACCATCCCGACGTTCGAGATCTTCGACTGGGACGATCTGAGTGTCAGCGTGCGCTACACCAACTCGATCGGCAAGTACGAGTCGACACTCGTGAGCGGCATGGCGTACGCGACCGCCAAGTTCACGACGCTCACGCCCAACATCCAGACGGTCTACGCCGTGCTGACCATCAACGGCAACACAGCGTCCTCTGGACTCGCCACGACCGGCACGCGCTTCGTGCTCACGCTCAACAACGGCCAGACCTGGACGCTCTACTTCTCCACGTCGGTGACGCTGACGCTCAGCGGCACGTCGACGCTGATTGGGTCGAGCAAGCTCACGGGAACCATGCGTTTGGCTTACATCCCCAACACGGCCCAGCAGTCTGTGTTCGATGCGTCGGCCACGTGCATCCTCGACGGCGGCAGTGTGGAGGCCAAGGACGAGAACACGTACGCGTATAACTGGGAGACGAGCGGCACGTGCACCTCCGGCTTGCTGCACTACGCGCAGCCGCACCACGTCGACACGCTGGTGGCGTCGACCGCCAAGGTGGCGACGGGAATTACGGCGTACTCGACGACACGGGGTCTCATGAAGGCGTTGCTGACGTTGACGTCGCCGCCAGTGTGGCAGTTCACTGACTCGACGTCGATCCCCGTGGACTTTTACCCGCCGCGCAAGCCGGCTGCGAGCGTGGTGTCTGCGCAGAACATGCTGGCGACGCTCAAGAGCGACATCAACGCGGACTGGTCGATCGCAGTGGACGGGAGCTATTACTTCAACGGCAAGGCGGCACAGAAGTACGCATCGCTGTGTCTGATCGCCAACGACGCGTCGGTGGTGGGCACTGACACGTCCATTCTGACCACGTGCTTGACCAAGCTGCGGTCGGTGCTCGCTCCATACCTGACCAACTCGTGGACGTACCCGCTCCGGTACGACACTGTCTACCGCGGCATCTTGAGCTCGCAGGGGTTCACGACCAACAACATGGACGCGGACTTCGGCAACACCATGTACAACGACCACCACTTCCACTACGGCTACTGGATCGTCACAGCGGCTATCGTCAACAAGCTCGACCCGACCTGGTCCGGCATCACGGCGCTCAACACCATGACCGACCTGCTCGTTCGCGATGTGGCCAACCCGTCGTGGGACGACACGTACTTTGTCAAGTT
>JAADXC010000371.1:0-28388 GCA_023336425.1 Phytopythium cucurbitacearum (nom. inval.) | reverse complement strand
GCAACCTCCCTGCTGGGTGTCGCTGGAACAGCTTGAACGCACCGACCGTGAGTGTCGGAGCAGCAGGGAAGACGCTGACCGTGGATATTGAAGCGACGAAAGTGAGCATCGACGAAGCGGAGGTGAATGGAGCTTTCGTCGCCGGCAAAGTCGAGATTACAAGCACCACTATCGAAATCGGATCTGAAGGTATGAGATCGAGCACTTGAATAAGGAGTGGTGAAAGGATGATTTTGACACCTTGTGATGTTGGATGTGTGAGCCAGATTTGTCAGTTTCCGTTCAAGATGCCACGGTGAACATTGGTGCCGAGAAGAACCTTGTTGTAGGAGAAGAATCCACGAGCATCAACATTGGATCCGACAGCGGCGCCGTGTCACGGGCAAGTCGGTGGTAATGTCAGGTTAGTCGACCATACTTCCAACTGTCTGATATCATGCGTTTTAGCTAACCAATGTTGAATGCTGCAGGCTCGTCAGTCCATATTGGCATGAAAATGACCCCGGACGCGGCCCTCGAGACCTTAAACGCGGCCCAGAGACTGATGCTCCTCGTTCTGCAGGTTGCACAGCAAGAAGAGCGGGATGAAGGCGAAGCGCGCGACCGAGCTGACCAGTAGTCGGGCCGGCGGCGGCTCGGGGAGCGACGTCGCCGCGAGACGCGAAACCAAGTCGCCCAGGTTGTACAGGATCAGCATGAACGGCGTGAAGAGCTCGCGGAAGAAGCGACCGCGCGACGGCTGTGTCGACTTGATTGACGACGTGATGCCTGGAAACACGCCGGGCGTGACCACAAACACGAGGAACACCGTCCCGGCGTACAGTCGGATCTTGTACACGAGCTCCCCGAGGTCTACCTTGCCGTGCTCATCTGGCTCGGAGTTGTCGTCGAGGTCATCGACGCCTTCGGGGAGCAAGAGCTCCCTGGACGAGTCCTCCGCGTCCGTCGGACTCTTCGACTCGCTGCTCTCATACAGTTTCTTGCAGCTGCGGTGCAGCTTGTGCACCGGGTGCTCGACCGTCTGGTAGTGGCGGAATATTTTCATGCGGACGAGCGTCCCCAGCGCCGGCACGCACAGGATGAGCGTCAGGAAGACCAGCACGAAGTACAGGAAGGCGCTCAGGTCAGGGCCCGCGTGCAGTGTCGCCAGCAGCGTCCTATCCTCCTTGTCGGCCCACAGGATCGCAAAGTTGGACGTCGAGACGGCCAGTCCCGCCATGGCTTGTCCGGCGATGACCGACTGCGTGTACTGCGGCGGAAACTTGGCCGACATGCGCAGCAGACCATCCTGCATGATGGTCGACGCGGCCGCCACCACCATGATGCTCACGAGCGTTAGCTGGAAGGAAGAACGCGTAGCCTGGGGAGTCACATAACAAGTGGGTGCCAATCAGCTCGAACCAGAACGTCGATAGCAGGTGAAAGAGAAGCAGTCGCTACCTTGGTACTCGGGCATCCGCATGAGCATGCAGTGGCTGGAGATGATGCCTAGGATGACGACGAGCGCGAAGAAGGTCGACTTGACGGCCGTGGGCATACGCTCGCCAATGCAGTCGAGGGTCTCGACTTCGCTCGCAGCATTGGGATCTTTGCTGGCAAGCTCGCTCGCTGTCTCGGGTCGAGGCTCGTATTTGACCGCGCGATAATAGCGAAACTCGCTAAAGGAACCGTCCGTGCGCTTCTTCCACTTGGCCAGCTCCACATACATCGGCAAATCATCTCCAGACACTTCGCTGTAGTCACTGTCCTCGTTCTCCTTGTCATCATGCTAGATTACCGAGGAGCGACGATGGCTCACTGGAGGCTGTCCTAGCTGAACGTGGCCGCGGAATCGATGAGACGGCGAAACGCTCTTCCGGCGGCCGATATGCATTGGCGAGGGTCCCGGCGACAAGCTGTTGCGGCGGCGACGGCGACGGATCAACAGCGAAAACACGATGGACACCGAGACTGCGATGGTGATGAGCGCGGTCGGGGTGAACGCCACCGCGATCTGTGGCGCCAAATCTTCCGTGATGCTCGCGATCTGGTGCTCGAACTGGCACGACGAGATTCGCCCGCGCGGATCCCCGCAGTGCTCCAGCAAGTTGCACAACGTGCCTTCGAGCATGTGGCACGACAATTGCCACGACAGGTTCGGGGTGTTGCACGAGATCTTCTGTACCATGCCAGCTTGCGCGTCAATCATGGTGACCGGGTCGTACTCGGGAATGATGGCAACGCTGTGGTGGTGGAGGTTCGCGCGGTCTACCTTCAGCGACATGCCTCCGATATGATGCACCAGCTTACTGTAGCTTTGGACGACGCCAGGCGGAGAAAACGTCACAGAAGGCTTGTTCACAATCGATCCAACAAGGCGAGCAATGCCGCCGCCCATCGAATGGCCAGTCAAGACCACATTTCGGTTCGTGATCGAGTTCGTATAGTCGAGAAGCTCGTGGTAGTACCACGACTGATGCTGCAGTCCAAACAGCGATGTGATCTCGCTGTAGAGCTCGATGAGCGTCGAGAACGTGATATCGGGCCAAATGCGGATCGTGGGGAAAATAGCGGACAGGACAGCGAAGACCACCGGCTCGAAGAACATCTTGACGTCTTCTATGAAGTCTGTGAACCGCCAAATGTCCGTGCCGCGCACCGAGATGACGCTCGTGTTCAGCGCTGGGATGTACGCTTCGAAGAAGTCCAGTTTGGACCCTGTTTTGGTGTTCAACTCTGGAAGATGCACGTCGATTGGTCCAAGTGTGGTGCCGAACATTGTCTCCAAAAACTTCGCAGTGTCGTTGGAGGCAGGATCGAAATACGCCGCCTCAGCAAACGCCGCCAAGTCGATAACACTCAATCCTCGCCACCGATTCGTGCACGTCGCGTACTCGGGCTCCTCGACGAACATGGCTTCTTCCGGATTGTCAGTGAGACCAAGATGAAGCTTGACGATTGCCGTGTGGTGGATGTGAACAAACTGATCGGCATCGTACTCGACTGAGGTGGCGTCTGGGAACCATTTGGCGCTCTTCTGGAGGACGGACAAAATGCTGAACCCCGAGAGCGCACCAACGAACAACAGTAGCAGAGCCAGCGCCACATGCACGACACGCTTGGCAGTGCTATGTCCCATCAGCGGACGCTTCTGGTCCGGGAGCGTTTGCCGCAGCATTTGCTGGAGCGACAAGGTCAATCGACCCATTTGGTTAAACTGCGCGGCCGCCTCCGATCGGAGCAGAGTGTCAAACAGGAAGAGGCTCACGACAAAAAATGAATGAGGCTTCTCCGTCATTCGCGAGCCTCGGAAGATCAATCCGCCGAGAAAAAGCGCCAGCGGCACATTCACCAGGATGTTGCGGCGGCTGAGCAAGCTCACCATTCGGAGGATGATCAGCGACACCACATATATCGATGGCAGCAGTAAGTTGATGATCGTAAGCTCCAACTGCGCCTGGACGAAGCCCATCTTAGGATGCAAGCAAGCGCGCAGAAACACGATACCCTGGCCGACGACAAACGTGAACTTGAGCCGCTCGAAGAGTCCAATCAGCTTCTTTTGGCTTGGCTCGCATGCCGCCACATTCGGCATCGTGTGCAACGCCACAGCGAGAAACCACAATATCCAAACCATCAGCAGCGCCATGCCGAACACCTCCCACTCGAATGCGTTCAGGTCACTGAGCGGAGTGACTTTCCACCCGAAGTGCCGCGCGCTCCACTCGACAGACCACATTGCACCGACGACGTTTAGCCCGAGCAACCAACCCCCGAGCGCAAATGTTGACGTGGTGCTGAGACCAGACAATGCTGTCCGCCACCGCGGGAGGATTTCGAGGCAGAGCTGAATAAATTGGCAGATCGCGATGGCAGTCGAGATTCGAAGAGCGCGCTGGAAGACCGGGTGTTTGTCGGTCAGGAACTTGAGGTACGACTCATCGCACATCGTCTGCATGATCGACGACGCCTCGTGGTCCAAGGTGGTCAGGCTGTCTCGGCAGTGCGACGGCACGAGGATCAAATTGGGCAGGATCGCAAGCATAGGCATGGCGACGGTGATGATGACTGCCTGGGGGCGACACTCAACCGCGATGATGCGCCGGATGAGCGGGAAGTTCTGCAGCGACTGCCATGTGAGGATCCACGTCGCACGCCCGAACGAGAGCACGATGCCCATGACGGACACGTAGACCATCAGGACGCACAGCGCCTGGACAAGCGGCATCGTGACGATCGTGATCATGTTCTCGCCCAGCACAGCGCCAACATTGAACAAGAACCCCCACAGGATCGCCACGGCTTGCAGCATGACGTACACGAAGAAGAACGAGACGAGCGTGCGACCGTTCTCGATGCGCGCCACCACGCGACGCGGCATCTCGACGAAGAACGCGCGCAGCACGAACTCCCAGCGCATGATGCCCTCAAAGTAGCTGCGACGCCACTTGAGCAGCAGCGAATGGGCCACCGTTGGCTTGCGCCGCTTGGTGCTCGCCGTGGGACTCATCGGCCTCAGCGGCCTTGGCGGCGGCGAAGGCGACGCGAAGAACGCGCGCGACCTCGTTGACGAATCGCCGAGCGTTGGGCTGCGCGTGGCTCGGTCATCGTCACTGGACCGGGTTGCCCCAGCACCGGCAGCGACATCGGCACTGGGTGCCATCTGGTGCTCGTCGTTTGGGTGGTGGCTGAGGGCTTTCGACACTTGTTTCCGTCTGCCCGTTCTGCCTCTTGACTGTCTGGAGATTCTCGAGTCGCTCTCTCCCTCCGCCGCGAAATTGTGATTTGGTCGAAAAAGTGCGTGGCGAGCGTCGATCTTGGCGAAATCATCACGAGGTGTTGGACGCCTACAGTAGGCGCCAAGTGCGACAAGTTGCTGCGATCGGCAAAGTCGCGAGAACGGCCGAGATTAAGGTGGCCCACAATGATTTCGTTGCTGTACCCATGTGCTTTCTGAGTCAGGCTCAGCCAAGATTGGCGAGTTTCAAGCGCGAAGTTCTGCGAGATTCGTGGGACAATCGCCATCACACAGCAGCCAAAAAACATTCACGCATGTTTGAGCTGTTGCTCTTGCTTATAAGGTGTTGTGTCATGCATGCCATGCACGAGGTTGCAAGGAGAAAACGAGCAAACACCACCGGGACAAGTCGACGCTATGTAGGTCTCGCGCGCAGAGCGGACTGCGTCACTGGCCGCGCCTCTTTGCGCGCTGATGGCGTCATACAACGACATGCGACGGCGTAATGCGGTGGTGGGTGGCGGTAATCTCCTCCCATGTTGACGGTTTCCCGTGGTGATGATTACAAGCTCCAACAGACACAGCAACTCATCATTTTCGGTCCGCCGACTTTTATCCAAACGATCTTGCTGATCAAACCAAACCAGAATGGCCACGCAGATGTCAGGTCTGGGAGAACCACATCACGGCGAGGCAGGCGCTGCTCGCGGGTCGAACAGCTTGGGCATCTGCTGCCAGCAGCGCCAGTAATCTGCGTCGTTGTGGTCGCAGTTGAGCGCGTAGTCGGTCAGCCGCAGCATGTACGTCGACTCGAACATGAACGCGAGACCGCCGCCGAACCGCTCGGGCTTGAGCTCGGCGTTCGACGCCGCCAGGAAGGTAGCAGCGTCGGGGCCGTGCGGAGTGTCGACGCTGTGCAGGGACCCTCCACCGGGCTGGAAGCCGTCTTTACCGCCCTTCTTAGCGTCGTACGTGCCGTAGATCATGCCCATGTACTCGGACATGCAGTTGCGGTGGAAATACGGCGGACGGAACGTATGTTCTTGCACCTGGGCAGACACACCACCACCACCTCAGACTTCAGTGCAGACCGAGAGATATTGCGAATGGAAAGCATTACCATCCATCGAGGCGGGAAGATGACGAAGTCGGCGACGGCGTTGCCCGGTTCGTCGGTCTGGCAAGTCAGCACGCAGTAGATGGACGGATCCTGTTCGTTTGGTAGTCGAGTCCAAGCGAGAGGTGTAAGTCAAAGAACAATCAAGCTTAGCAGCATACAGCGGACGTACGGGGTGGTCGTAGCTAACCGAGTTCATGGTGCAGAACTTGTCGAGGTCGTACTTGTACGGCACGTAGTTGCCGTGCCACGCAACCACGTTGAACGGCGAAAAGCGCATCTTGGCAGAGAAGATCTCGCCGCCAAACTATTGCGGAATGGACACAGTGAGCTCAGCATGCGCTCGTCCGTGCTCAGAGATCAAGGCAAACACGACCCACCTTGTTGAGTACTGCGAAATCGCACTCGCGGTCCTCGTAGCTCGCGACGGGGGACTCGAAGTCCCGCGGATTCGCCAGCCCGTTCGCGCCGATCGGTCCAAGGTCGGGCAGAACGAAGTGCCGGTTGAAGACTTCGAGCACGTAGCCGCGGGACGCCTCGTCGACCGCGATGGAGAACCGAATGCCGCGCTGCCGTCACAAAGATGGGTGAGTCGCACACTCTCACTCCAAGCATCGTGTTCGAAGAAACTCCACCTGGATGACGCAGATCTCGCGCGGCTTGACCGCCAACTTGCCGAACTCCGTCGTGATCTTGAGCGTGCCGTGCTGCGGGACTGAAATTCGATCATTGATAGTGTGAGACGAAGCGCCAGTGGCTGACAACGACAGTCAAGCGCTCGCACCGATGAGGAAGTCGCCGTCCGAGTTGTAGAAACACTTGTCAACCATTGAGGTGTTGGCAGCGTACGTGTGGATGGCCATCCCGGCCTTGAGCGTCGGCTCTCCGGCTCCCGCTGTTCACGGCACGCATTCGCGTGTGAGTTGCCTCCCCATTGCACCACCACAGCAAGCTTGATAGTTACCGATGGTGCGCAGGCCGTCGATAAAGTCAACGCGCTCGGCGTCTCCAGGGAACGGCGTGGGGCTCCAGCGCAGCTGCTGCGGGGTCAGCGTCTCGCGCGCGAAGTCGGCCTTGACGTGCGGGAAGCTCGCGCGCTCGAATTTTTCGTGCACGACCGGCGGCAGGATGCGGTAGAGCCAGCTGCGATCCACGCCATTGTCAAGCAAGCTCTCCCAGTCAAGGTGACATGCAGCGGCGGTACCTGCGCTGGTTCTTGTGGCGCGGCAGCGTGAACGCCGTCCCGGAGAGCTGCTCCGCATACAGGCCGTACGGACACTGGGCATCGCGAACGTCACGTACGTCAGTCTCAAGCATACTCGTGGGTATTGAGGAAAGTACCAAGCGATTGCACCTTTTGCGGGTTGTTCTGTCCCTTGGGCAGCGCCTGCGGCAACGCCTCGGAGCAAAAGTGACCGCCGAAACCCGGCAGATACTCGAGCGCGTCCCAGTCGGTTGCCTTCTTGGCGGTCTGCGCTTCGTGCTCAGCCATGGCGCGGTGATTCTCGTTTTGGTGGTGGCAGGCTAATTCTCAAGTGTTGCTGCGTCACTCCAGCTGTAAAACAGAGCCATCCTTCTGTACTTTCCTCCCAAGTAGCAACGAAGTGGCTTCAATGTATTGGAAATGGAGGTTGAGTTGCGAATTTAGGGTTGACTGGCGCCAACTTCAACTTCAACGCGTCTCAACATCGACACAGACGTCGATCGCCGGCAAGATCAAGATGAATCTTTTCTGACTGCCATGGCGCCAAGCGAAAGTGGAACGATGATGGTTTGGATGGTTGAATCGACTGCCTCGTGTATTGGGCAGGTCTGGTGCTCGAGTCTGTTCGAACCCAGAGGTACCGACTATCCTACATGCGTGTCACGACTCGATCTCAACAGGATCTGCTGATGGGTACGAGGCTGCAGCCAGGTAGCATTTCTTAGTGGCAGCTCTCTTCTCAGCTGCAGGTTCTGCACTGCACGTCGTTGCAACGCCAACCGATGATACGCTATCGCCGATCGCTGAGGCCTTCATCCTGAGTTGGCATTGCCCCAAACACTCGGAACCGCCTTGCGGAGCAATGGGGACAGCGTCAAATCGGTCACGGACACGGATTTTGCAAACCCCGATGATGACTGAACGGACGGAAGGTCGCGGCTGAACTGATGGAGATGTGAGAGCGACGACGACGCCAAGTGCATGCTAGTCAATGCTCCGAGTCGAGCGGATCCGTCGTCAGGATTCGTTATCGTCGCTGTTGACATCGAACTCCCAAGTCCGAGCGTTCGTGAGTCCAGAGTATAACGCCGAGGTGGATATTCCGAGTAAACTGCCGAGGTTCGAGTGGGAGTCTCACCAGACACTCCGGTTAAGCTCACGCCGACGCCAACCTTGGACTCTGGAGCAATGCCGCTCGATGTGCCGCACAACACGCAATTTGACAGCGAGTGTGTTGTGCACTTCAGCAAATTTGTCGACTTGGTTGGCACGGCATACGCCGTCATCCCCACCATCGTCGAACCGACATAGCCACCACCAAGCGGCGCTTGATTGCCGTCGCCACGCACTGAAGACCAACACGCTGCCACAGTGCTTGTCACGCTCTCGCTCTCAGACACTCGAAATGGTTGGCTGCCGCTGCTTGCCGTGATGCTACTTCCTCCACTTGGACTGTCGATGCTTTTGCAGCAAATGAAGCAGCGCGCTAGACGGTGTCGCGCGCACGGCTCATCGCTGCTGGTACTACCGTTCGGGGGCGACAAGTGTGTGACTTCAGCTGGATATCCGGTCACAATTGAACTTGTCTGGCCAACCACCGGCAGACGTTTGTTCGAATGATCGAATGTGCCGCACAACACACACCCGCGCAGGTTGTGCTTCGCGCACTGGCTGCTTGTGGACATCACGGCTGGCTTGGGTGTCGAACCTCCCATCACGTCGACACCCCAGTCCGCTAGTATCTGTGACTTCATGACTCCAGGTATGTTGGACGCTTCTCCAGTAGATCCCATGGGAACCGATGACGCGACCACAGAGCGGATGGGTGGTGGGATCGTGTACAATGTCGACCCGCCAGCGATGTCGCTCTGTCTCCATGCTGATTTGTCCAGTAATGATCGCAAGGAGTCAGTCTCGTCGCGTAATGGCGGATATTGCGACTGGTTTGTCTGGAGCGACTGTCGAAGAGGATCAGCAACTCTTTGCTCGGGTTTGATATCGACAACCCCTCGAGGAGATGCAGCAGGAACCTGAGGAATCGACGAGAACCCTGATGACACAGCAGTGACTTCGGGTCTGCTTTCGACTTCGCTCTCGGGTAACGTCTCGGTCTGGTTGGGCGTATCGTCATCGGTTGGGGTCGAGTTGGAGTCAGCAAACGCACCTCGGTCTTCTGACGCTGCAACTCGCTTGGAACTCCCACTTTGAACCGCGTACCGCTCGAGTAGCTGCTTATACGTCCTCGGCCCGCGTGCTCTGTTGCCATCATCTCCGCTGAGCCGAGGCAAACTCGCTTTTCGTGTAGCTCGCGAGACTTCACTTGATGGGTTGGATGCCTCTACGCTTCCACCTCTTTGCCGCGCGGTTTTCTTGTTGCTACGACTTGACGGTGCTGCTGCACCAAGACCAGGTGGGGTGTTATTGCTTTGCTCCTCCAGTCGAGAGTGCCTTGCATTCCCAGTCACTGGCGGCGAGCTTGAACTGAGCTGACCATCGACGTCGCCCACCTCCAGTTCGCGCACACGACCTTCCAGCTCTCTTATTTTGCGCGCGTCTTCTTCCTTCCACTTGAGGAACGCTGCGTTGTCCCGAGAGAGCTTGAGAATCTCGCGGTCTTTCGCCTGAAGCGCCTCGAGGTGCTTGCGCTGGCATGCATCCAGCTCTTTGGCACGCACTTCGCTGTGGCGGCGCTGAGCGCTCTCGAGCCGCTCGCGCAGTTTCGAGATCTGAGCCTTGGCGAGTACCAACTCCGTCGACATGGCACTCCCGTCCGCCGTCGCCTCGTTGATATGCACAGTCTGCATCACAGAGCGTGCGCGGTCGGCGAACTGCAGTGTGCGGAGCGTTTCCTCGCTCGCAGCCTGCGACGGACTGATCGTCGCGATCAAGCACGACTGCGTGTTCCCACCGAGCGAGTCTTGCAGGACGCGGGTGAGTGTCGAGTCGCGATAGGGAATGTGCTTCCTCCCGGGCTCGGCGAGCGCCGCAATGCAGTTCCCCAACGCCGACAAGCTCGCGTTGATGTTCTTGAGCTCGAGCGAGTGAGCATCGTCCATTGAGATGTCAGTGTTCCACTTCTCCGACCCCGCCAGATCAACGAGGTTGAGCCGCGACGTCCTTGTCACACGCTCTCCAGTCGGCAATGTCCGTTCCAAGACGATGTGAACTTGCACGATCGCGTGGCTCCGACTGCTTGCGAGATTTGCCTCGGTTTCGCGCACTGAGCGATTGTCGAGTCCCTGCCGGATGAGCTGCAGCGCCTGCAGCACCGACTCGACCCGCTCACTTGACAGTCCCTGCACGACGACGCTGGTCGTGCCGTCGACTCGAGGTATCTCGCGCAACAACAGCGGCTTCTGGCGCCTGCGGTCGGTCAAAAGGTCGAACAGGCGATCGTTGTAGATCTGGACAAAGCTGCATTGCAGCCGAATGCACGCGTTCTCTGTCGCTGGAGCTGCCGCCTCCACCCGAGCGGCTTCCATCAGCAGTAAGCGAATTGCGCGCGGTACGATTCCCCACATCGGCTTGATCGTTTGTGAAGTGGTTGCAGTGGACTCAGTCAGGCTGTCGACTGGCGGAGTAGCAACCGTTTCCTGCACATCAAAGACCTTCCCGAACAGCGTGTGCGTCTTTCCCGTACCAGTCTGGCCGTACGCAAATACAGTCGCGTTGTAGCCGTCGATCGCTGCGCGCACACTCGGCTCGACAGCTTCAAACACGGTCTCCTGTGTCGTCGCGACTCCAAACACGCGATCGAACGCGCACTCGGTCACGGTGCTCACACCAGCACTGCTGTGGTTGCCCGACAAGTGAAGCTGCAGCGTCGTCGCTTGCTCGCCGACGGTTACGACTGGGTTTTCGTCAGCGCTCTTCCGCGTCGAAGGACGAACCCTCACAAGCACTTGTATCCGCCGCGCCTCGCATTCGCTGGAAGGAGACGAGTCGACAGGACCATCACAAGCTGCAGTGAGTGTCGACTCTTTCTCGTCGAATGGTGTGGTAGTGGGATCCGTGACAATTCGAGCCGAATTTGGGGAAACAGACCCGGAAGCTGGAGTGGAGCATCTGGACGACGACACATCCTCGTCATCACCTGGCGCCGCAACGATGCAGTCCGAGACAACATCGCTATTCTCCACGAGCGAGATTGGTTCGCATGGTGATCGGACAGTCGATTCTACCTCGACCTCGCTCGTGGAGT
The DNA here is from genome assembly GCA_023336425.1 of Phytopythium cucurbitacearum (nom. inval.). Classification (NCBI taxonomy): domain Eukaryota; phylum Oomycota; class Peronosporomycetes; order Pythiales; family Pythiaceae; genus Phytopythium; species Phytopythium cucurbitacearum (nom. inval.). Next base: position 17,149 of record JAADXC010000371.1, on the reverse strand, counting down.
CACAAGTCGGCTTGTTTGTCTCGATTGTCAACTCGTCGTGGCCAAGTAGATCGAACCCATCTTGATCGTCATCAAACTGCTCATCGGGTGCCTCGCTTCTTGCGCTCGAGCTCATTGTGCTAGCAAGATCCCACGCTTCATTGAAGGTGTGAACGCTGTCCCTGCTCTGGATGGTATCGGCTGTTGATCTGCCGCTCGATCGATCCGAGGACTTGGCGCGCTCGCTCCAGTCTGGGATTGACGCGGGGATGGCGGACTCGCCAATAGGATCAGCGCCGGCGTCAAAGTGACCCCCACCATGGCTGTTAGAGCGAAACATGGCAATAACCCGCTCCATCCAAGTCGTGCCAGCCCAGTCACATACCCAGCACGCGGGTCATGCTCAGGCCGAAGTCTGCCCAACAAACGACAGCACCGTCAGCTGAGCAACGAGGTCTAAAATTAGGCCGATGACCTCGACGGGAACGAACACATGCAAAAACACGCGACTGATTGACCGAGGCGCACCTCTCGACCTTTTGACGGTCTGCACATTATTATTTGGTGGATCGACGCCGCTGTATCCCTGTTGTGTTTGTGCAGCAGTCGAAGCATCAAGCGCAACGACTGGTGACAGTTCGAGTCTGCCCAAAGCTGCTCTTGTACAAGTTTGGTTCACTCGCCGGCATCCTCTTCATCATCCGATATCTACACCAACAGAGTCAATCATCCCATCCAATCGTCAGTCGGCTCAGGAGAGAGAGCTTACCAGTTCGGGGTATGCTGTGCGAACGGCGCCGTCAAACTCTGCGGGGACATTCTCGAACGACAGCTCGTCGAAGAACTGCTGCTGCGATCGGAGCTCCGCAGCGTCCTCAGCGTCGGCGCGGGCTTGATTGCGGGGCGATTGTCGACGAGAACTGTTGCGAGTGGGACGAGACGACTCCACAGCGACCGCCTCGTCCAGCTCCACCTCGAGCCTGCGTCGCTTTGATCGTGTCGGCCTCGAATCTTCTCCCGCTTCTTCAAGCGCTCTTTTCGACACTGAAGGCGACTTCTCACCAGCAAGGCGAGCGCTTGATCGGTGAGGAGTGAGTTCGCGATCCGAGCTGGTCTCTTCATTGTTGTCGGTCGCGCGATTTCGGACACCGGTTCGTCTTCGCTTCGCAGGCGATGCGACTGGCCGATGACGACGGGGTGTGTCGGACAGGGTGTCGCCAGTGAGAGAGTGGAAGACCTCGCGCATCGTCGGCGTCGGACGCTTCTTCAGCACAATCTCGATGGACGCTTCCATGAACGGGATCTGGCACACGTTCAGCAAGCGCTTCTGTTGCCGGTCGCGTTGACGAGACATCTCCAGCAGCATGCGGCCGCGCTCCAGCGACCGCCGAAGCTCGAGCAGCTGATTCAGAATGTCGCGCGTCATCCACGACTGCCGCTTCTCGTCGTATACCGCGTCAGACGGAGCGTGGGCTTCGCAGTAGAACTTCCAGTCGTTGCGATTTGAGCGTGCGCAGTACAACTTCTTCTTCGCCGCGCAGATAGGGTGGAACCGCTTGTTGCACTGCGCACAGCTCGCGAGCTCGCCCGTCTTCTCGAAGCACAACTCGCATCGGCTGACTGACACCATCAAGCTCGAGCTGTTACCTAGCGGCGGTGGCTGCGCGTGCTGAATGTGATGTCTCTTGACAACCTTGGCCTTCTTCCACTTGCAGCAGTACACGTGCATCCACTTGTCGAATACGACTGGCGCCTCTCCGGCGACACCAACAGTCCGCTGCTGACCTGGTTGCCCCGCTGGAAGTATTGAGGACTGAGCTAGGACCTTCGAGTTTCTCGGACTCTGCTGCTGTGAAGACGGAAGCTGAGCCGCACCATTTCCCGCTTTCACGTTCGAGTTGCTCGTTGACGGGTTCGCACACGGCATCAAATAGTCGGATGTGTGACTGCAAACGACGCAGCCTGCTGCTTTGCCCTTTCCGCCGAGCTGGGTGCAGCGCTCGCAGATCCAATTGCTCCGGAAGATGGACGCGGATGCCTTTATGTCGCTGATGCAGCACTCAGGATGGATATATATGTTGCAGTACTGGCATCGCATCATGAACTGTCGACGAGACAGCAAATTGATATCCTTGAGCGGCTCCGTGACCGGGACGATGAACTCAAAGCAGGCTGAACACAATGCCTTGTCGGTCCAATCCGATGTACTTGACGGATCAGCGGTTGTCTTGTCGGCAGCAATGATTGCCTGCACAATAGACCCTGACAGCAACGACGAAGAATCGCTCGAGGTCGTAAGTCTCGAGTGCCGGAAGAAGCTGTTCTTGTTCTTGATGACAAAGTACGCGTCGATACGGAACTTGCGACGGCGCTGGCTCTGGGTCTGGCGCTCCGACTCGGGATAATCTGTCGGCAAATGATCTTTGCAGAACATCTCAAACTTGAGTCCCGCACCACCACCTCCATACACGAAGCCAGTCTCTGCAAGCCCGATCGTCATGGGTAAACCCTCAAACCACCCGCACAACGGATGAAATGACGTCGTGCAGTCAGGATGGCAGCACTGGATAGTGCGTCCGCAAGCGACTCGGCAATGCATGCACAGATCTCCGAGACCCAACGATTCCGATGCGGGGAGCTCGTCGCACGCTTTCTTTCCATTTGCACCATTAGGCACGGCAGGAGAAGACACGAGCTGAGCCTTCACTTCGGCGAGACCGTCCTGAAAGCGCATACCCCGATTGTTCGTGCCAACCAAGCTGATTTCCGACAGCTCGAGCAGATTCCCGATCCACACTTTCGGACACCAGAGTGCACACACGACATGGACCCACTTTCCATCCACCGTGCGCTTGAATGCGCCATCGCCTAACGAGCACAGCTGGCAGAACACGTCCGTAGCTGGGTCCAGTCCGTCACGCTCCGCCTTGCATCGGTCGCATATGAACTCGCTGCTGGGAACCTTCACGATCCCGTAGCATCGCTGATGGACTGCCAACTCGCACCGGTCGCAAAACACGATCGGGTTCGACTCCGGCGACTGGCCATCAAAGCACACGACGCACGTCCCATCGTCAATTGGCTCTTCCTCGTCCTCGTCTTGGCTGTGTTCGGACTTCATCTCCGCCGCTTCATTGCCCAGGTCTTCAAGAACGGATGAAACGCTCTTGGAGCCTCGATAACCAACGAGAAGACTCTTGCACAGTTGCTTCCATGCCGCAAACTCCGAATAATACAGCTCCGTCGCCTGCGCGGTCGCCTGGAACTGCGCCTCTTGACGCTCCTTGAGCTGGAGCTTCCTCGCAAGCGAGCGCAGGTGACATCGGTTCTGCTCCATCTGCTCGTTCAAGTACCCCATCAATAAATTAACTACAGGAGTGATCTCCTCCTCGACTCGAAGCACGGGTTCGATCGGTTCGAACTTGTCGTGATACGCTGCTGGGTCCAGCTTGGCCACATCTCTCAGCGCGATCAGCAGATTGGTGTCTGGTGCCAACGGGAGTTTGACGTCCTGCAACTGTCCTGCCAGTGTGGAGACTGCATCGTGCTGGAATGCACTCCACACATCGCCTGACTGTTCGTTTGTTAGGTCGACTGCTGACTCTCCCGACATGCGCATCGAGAAGGTGCAACTTGCAGTCCGGTCCTTGTCGTCGACACTGGTGAACGCCACTCGAACGTCGCCCTTCAGCTCCAAACTTGGCTGCAACTCGCTGTACTTATCCGCCATTCCACCGCCATTGGCTGCCTCTGACGTTGGGTTATCAGACTCGCTCGCTCCTCGGCTGTGGATCTCCAAGAACGGCTCGGTTTGAGCGTCGCTAACGCAGTGGCTTCTGCTCGCGCGCATCATGAAATCGCAGCGGTGCACTGTCGTCTGTGTAGACAGCGCGTTAGTCTTGTCTGCCCGGCCAAGCAACACCGTGTCACGACAATGCAAATCGCTCTCCAGCGGACGACGGCGGTAGTTGGCAATATCGTCGAGCTTGGCGCCACACATGGTCTTGCACATCTGGTCGAGGCGCTTCTTGACGACCAGTTTACTACTGAAAAAGCTGCGATCCACCACTTTCCACAGGTGTGCCGAGTTCATTGGCGCGCCGGCGTTCTGACCGGGCCACGCGTCGAACAGTACGTCAGTCAGGTCTGTATCGCTCCCGCCCGAGCCGTTCACCGGTGACGCAGTCAGATCCACCACTCCGTCGGCTTCAAGGTGCTTCCGCTTCCATTTCCCCTGCTTCGCGTGCTTGCTGCGAGCGCAGCTGGTCCGCAAATGGCCCATCATTAGCGTCTCGCGCACGAGCTCGCCGCATTCCGGACATGACCGCATTGGCGCGCTCCCGTGCTCTCGCTTCGCCTTGCTCGACGCCGTGGATCTCCTGTCGCCGCCGTTTGCTCGACCGTTGCGGTTTCGTTGCCGACTGTCGCCGCTGGCTTTGCTCTTCTTGGACCGTGAGATCGCTGACGGCGTAATGCCAGCGCGAGTCAGCAGCAACTTGTGCATGCGCGCGTCTTCCTTGGTGAGCCACGCGAGCACGCACTGGTCTTCGTGCACGTCCTTGTTGGACGGCGTGAACTTGGCGGCGCAGTATCGGCAGCGGCCAGGCGTCGGAGGGTGGCTGTTGATGTACGCACGCACCCGATCGAACGAGCGCCAGGCCGTGTCGTTCATCTCGTACTGCCGCGAGGCCACGTCGCTCAGGTGCGTCTTGCAGTGGTAGACCTGCTGGTTGGCGTCGTTGTAGCCCGTAAAGATGAGCTCCGACGGCGCTCGGAACGCGCAGGACACGTGGAAGGCGCGCGTGCACCGACCGCTCACGCACTGGATGCAGCCGCCGCGCAGGCCGCACACGAGGCAGCGCAGCGGGTCGCGGCTCGGGTCGAGCCGGGAAACGTCGAGCGGCTGGTCCAATTCACCCGTCAGGCTCTGCTGCAGCTCCGGGATCCAGTTCATGCACAGCATGTGGCACCACACGTCGCGCTGGGTCGTGCGTCGCAGCGCGCCTCCCGCCACGGGACAAACGGCGCACTGCGGGGGAACGACGAGGTCCGCCTTGGCCCCGTCCTGGTCCTTGGCGGTCGCCTGGAACTCGCACGGCTCGCAGCGCCACTTGGTCAGGTTGCCGCCCACGCTGCGGCCGTAGCACTTGACGTGTACGCGGATCCCGCACTGCGCGCACTGCACCAGCACACTGCCGTTGTAGTCCTCCACCTCGAAGCACACGCAGCAGCAGGCTGGCGCCGCCGCCGCCGCCGCGTTCGGAGCGCCGACCATGCGGAGGTCAGCGCGCCGCGAGGGCTGCACGGTCGCTGGTCAGGACGGGGGACGCGCCGTATGCTGGGGCTCACTGGGCTAGCGCGGACGCCGCACGCGCGACCAAGGTTTCGTCGCCGCCCTCGAGCTAGCTAGGGGCGAGCGTTCTTCATACAGCCAGCAAGGCGAGCGAGGCCGCGGCCAAGGGAAACCATTCCCCGAAAAAAACAGGGTCACACAAGTGAAAATCAACAGATGTATTAAACATGACGCTAAATGGAGGTACATAATGACACTAAAACGGGGGTCATATGAACCCATTTCACATCTCGAGTTTCGTCTGCAGGAGCGGTCACGGTTGGCTCCACGAAGGAGGAGGAGAGTGGCGATTCTGGTGCACTGCTTTGAGGAGCGGGAGTGCCGGTGCTACGGCGAGCGTACAGGTACACACAACCGCCGCATCGGGCGGATGAGTGCGCAGTCACGGCGACAGAAGCAGCACCACAGCAGCAGCAGAGAGGGAGAGAGAGCTGTGGTGCCTGGCATTGTGTCTTTGAAGCGCGAGGGCTGACTGGACGTCCGGTGCATTCATCCAGTGGCGCAAGGCTCCGCCGCGATCTGGTTTGCGTCTCTTCTCTGGTCGACGCGCCGCCCGTGTCAACAAGCTCGGGTGTCGCACACAGAGCTCCATGCCGAGCTGACCAGCCAGCCATCCGGCCGCTCCATGACAGCGCACCGTCCAGCCAGTGCGGCCCGCCCGCGCCACCGCCAGCAGTCAGCAGCCAGCAGTCAGCCGCCCGCGCCGCCTGCCTCGATGCCTCGTCGCGGGTATATCCCGCCTGCGCGCGCGCCGGCTTTGTGGCCATGTCATGGCGTGCAGCTTGAGGCGTTGACATTTCGCAAGTCCGGCTATATGCGGGATGTCGAGTCGTCCCTTCTATAGCCGACCCACTCATATTCGATATCGAAGGTCGAATACCCCACTACAGCACACATCAACGCCATCTTATACGCGAACGAATTAATCGATATATGCGATATCAAGAGTAGAACCAACTTGCACAGCTTCGGAACCTTGTGCAAGCGATTGCGGGTGCCATCTTCCCGAGCCAAAACGCAATTCGCGCAGTCCAATCCAAGCCCGCGATGGGGGAAGCCTCGCCGCTGGCCGCGAGCGTCGTCGGCCGCAAGCGCAAGCTGCGCAGGCGGCTTGTGAACAGCACCTGGGTCTTCAACAACCTGCGCGTGGGCGAGCTGCTGGTCGACTGCCGGCGCCACGAGCAGCCCGGCGCCAACACCATCGTCGGCGCCGTCGCGCTCGCGCCGCTGCCGAGCTGCCGGACGCTGCAGGACGTCGAGCAGGCGCTGGAGCGCGCCGAGCAGCCCGCCGCGGCCATGGCCATCGCCAAGCGCGCGCTGCGCGACTTTGTGCTGTTCGGCGACGCCGACGACCTCAAGCACGGCCGCTCGTGGCTGAACCGGCTCGAGCGGCTGCTGCTCGAGGACGGCCAGGCCGCGAGCGTCAAGCTCATGTGCGACGACTTCGCCACCTTCCAGCGCCGCTACCCGTTCTACACGACCGCGGGCGTCGTCGACGCCGGTGTGCTGCACGCGGGGCCGAACCAGGTCACGTACCCGAACGAGATCGTCGAGGACTTTGTCTACCTCGGCAACATGTGGCAGGCGAGCTCCAAGCAGGTGATCGACCACCTGCAGATCACCCACGTCGTGAACGCGACGCTCGACGTCGGCAACGTGTTCGAGGCCGAGGGCGTCAAGTACCACGAGGTCAAGCTGCGCGACGCGCCGGACGCCGACATCTCGCAGTTCTTCGACGCCACCTTCGCCTTCATCAACGAGGCCAAGCGGAGTCGCAAGCAGGGCGGCCGTGTGCTCGTGCACTGTACGCAGGGCATCTCTCGGTCCGCGACTCTGGTCATCATGTACGTCATGCGCGCCAACGGCTGGTCGCTCGCGCAAGCCTTCAACTTTACGCGCGCCGGCCGCGGCGTCGTCATGCCCAACGACGGCTTCGTGCGCGCGCTCATGGCCGAGGAGCGCCGGCTGCACCGCGGCAAGTGCAGCGTGACCGAGGGCGACGTGGACGCGCTGCTGGGCGGCACGCTGCCGAGCCGGCCGGCCACGATCGAGCGCGTGGCGTCGTCTGCGATCTGCTCGGCCTCGGGCGAGGAGCTCCCTGTGCAGTGCTCGATGCTGCTCGACAAGAGCAGGTGCTCCATCATGTAATCAGGTCGACAGCTCAGCTGGGCGAGAGATGAGTGAGAGAGAGAGAATTCTCTCCATCCGAGATGAGAGGAGCAGGCCTTCTCGCAGCCGTAGTGTAGAGTGTGGCGGTGTACGTCACCCGCGAGGACTCCTCCCCGTTGTAACAGTAATAATTCACCTTCCACATAGTGAGAGAGAGTGAGAGAGAATTCTCTCTCCATCCGAGATGAGTACGTCACCCGCGAGCGCTCCTCCCGTTGCAACAAGCGGCCGTCAACTGCGAGCGTTGCATCGAACGATTGCGCAAAGCCGGCCGTCATCATCAATAGCAGCTCTGCAGCTCGATCGTTCGTGCGGGCGGATCCCCTCGGCGCTGCGCTGGCGAGACAGCATTGGTCACGCGGGTCACGCGCATGCAATGGGCGGGCGGCTGGCTCCCGCGCGTCACGCGAGCGGTCCCGGCGGCGTCAGCGGCGCAAAGCCAAGAGTGCGGCCGCGCCTGTTCTTTTCCGCCGCGGCTCGGACGTTGAAGGAGCCGCGCGACGCCCCAAGAGATGCGGAGCGGCCGCCGGGCGACTGATCCGCGCGATCCTGAAGCGCGCGAGCCGAGGTTCTCGCGGGTGTCTCGCGGGTCGCGGGTCGCGGATCGTACAAGCGTAATGCGTGTGTATATCGCGCCGTTGACAGGCGGCAAATCCGCGCGGCGCTGCCCGAGCTCGAGCAGCCAGGCCGACAACGAGCGCCGGATCTCTTCCGCCTGCCGGCCAGAGCACCGGACGCAGCAGCGGCGGGCCGCATGACCATCGCATGATCATTGCGGAGCGACCGCGCCGTGAGAGAGCCGGCGGCGGAAGCGCCCGTCCTTGGCCGCGCGAGTCGCGCGCGCGCCGCGGGCAGCTGGACGCGCCAGGCATCCGCTCTGGATGTCGCCGAGAGGGGTTTAATCCCCCCCTCAACGTCTCTGATGGCAATAATTGATTCATCTATTATGCAATCAATCTGACAGGCTTTGTTAACTATAAAAATATCAAAAGTTGGACAGATCGCGAGCCATCGAAGGTAGACAGTTGATGTTGTTGAAAAGGTCAGGGTGACCACCAAACCAAACAGTCGAGGAGATGCGCCTAGGAGGGGAGGCGCCTTCGCAGCGCGGCTTTTCCGCCAATCACGCCTCGCGCACGGCTGCTCGCGCGCGTATTCGCCTCCGTCTCTTTCCGTACCGTACGTCCTGCGCCACATACAATCCGCAAGTGTTCCTGTCCAATTCCCAGTGTCGCCTCACTCATTCCCCGCCGTCTCTGCCCCGCATTTTCAGCCAATCCACGCGCACCGAGGGTTACACCCGCCCGCCGCTCGCCGGCATGTCAAAAGAGGCGGAGCCGCTCCGGCGCTGGGCAAACGCCAAATGCTGCCGGGCGCCTCCGCTGCCGCCGCCGCCGCTGGCTCGCTGAGCGTGGCCGCTGCCGAGCCCTGCCGCGCTGAGGCGGAGCGAGCCAATCGCGAATCGGTCGCGCTGGCCGCCCCCGCCAAGACGCCGCCGCCGCCCGCCGGCGCCGCGCCTTTCCACCTGGCCGGCGAGCTCGCCGTGCCGGCTCTCGCGGCCGTGACGGTCCGCCCAGTGAGCGACCTGCCCGCGCCTCCGCCGCAGCAGCAGCGCCGCCCGCGCAGCATGTCGGTCGGGGACGACAGCGCCGCCACGCCGCGCAAGCAGCAGCCCAGTGCCGCGGATGGATCAAGCTCCGGGTCGGTTACGGTGTCGCCGATGCCGACGCCCTCCGTTCCGAAGAGAGTGGTGCGCACGGGGTACGTCAACTGCCGCTGGCTGTACAACCAGGTGCAGGCGGCGCGCGGCACCATTTTAATCGACACGCGCGCGCGCGAGGCGTTCGAGGAGGACTCGATCCCGTCGGCCATCTCGGTGCCGCCCATGCCGCACGTGCGCTCGCTGGACGAGCTCGAGGGCGGCCTGCTGGCCGAGCAGCGCGCGCTGCTGGCCCCCAAGAAGCGCAAGCTGCGCGAGGTCGTGCTCTTCGGCGACGCCATCAAGCGGTCCACGAGCCAGGACGGCAGCGACAGCGTCAATGGCTCGAGCTCGTCGCGCAGGTCGTGGATCCGGCAGCTCGAGCGGCTGTTCGTCGAGGACGGACTGGTGACGACGGTCAAGCTGCTGTACGACGGATTCCTGACGTTCAAGTACCGGTACCCGTTCTACACGACAGCGGCCATGCTGAACGAGCTGCTGACCGCCGGCGGCGGCGGCGGAGGCCTCACGCGCACGCGCAGCGGCACACACAACCTCAACTACCCGAACGAGATCCTCGAGGGCTTCCTCTTCCTCGGCAACATGTGGCACGCGCAGTCCAAGCAGGTCGTGCAGCACCTCGGCATCACGCACATCGTCAACGCGAGCCTCGACGTCGGCGACCTGTATGCTAGCGACGGTGTGCAGTACCTGGACGTGCAGATCAAGGACAAGGCCGACGCCGACATCGGCGCCTTCTTCGACGCCACCTTCGCCTTCATCGAGTCAGCCAAGCGCACGCAGCACGGCCGCGTGCTCGTGCACTGCACGCAGGGCATCTCGCGCTCGGCCACGCTCGTCATCATGTACCTCATGCGCGCCAACGGCTGGTCGCTCGTCACGGCCGTCAACTTCGCCGTCGCGAGCCGCGGCGTCGTGTACCCGAACGAAGGGTTCATCCAGGCGCTCATGCGCGACGAGTTCCGGCTCTACAAGGGCAACAGCGTCTCGCTCGACGAGGTCGACACGATGCTACAGCACATGCTGCCCGACCGGCCCGTGCCGCTCCAGCTGCGCGCGCAAAAGTCCGAGTTCTGCTCGCAGTGCCGCAAACCCTTCTCGCTGCTCGAGTGGAAGCACAAGTGCTCGTACTGCCGCAAGGAGTGCTGCGGCAAGTGCACGTCGACGCGGCTCGCGCCACCCGAGCGGTTGACCGCCGGCTCGGCCGAGCCGGAGCAGCGGCCTCGCCGCGTCTGCGGCGTCTGCGTGGGCCGCCTGTGGCAGATCAACCTGCCTCGCGGCCGCAAGGCGCTGCCGGCCAAGCCGTCGGCGCGCTGCAAGCACCTGACGGTCAACTCGCTGTCGACGTTCGGCCGGCCCGTGCGCATCTCGTACTTCGAAGGCACCGAGCCGGAGCTGCTCGTGGGCGTGCTCAAGACGCGCTTCCAGGTGCGTGCGAGCCAGGTGCTCGACATTTCGCTCGAGAGCGGCGAGCCCGTGCGTCGCCTGGACGAGCTGCCGGACGGCGCCGAGGTGTTCGTCTCGGTCGGCAAGGCCGGCGACGTCCAGGAATCGCTCGACCGCGCGCGAGTGTCTCCGCAGCTGTCTCCACCGCCACAGCAGCGAGACCGGCGTGCGGGCGGAGGACGGTTCTCGCCGCGCGACCACGCTCCGTACCGCGAGCGTTCGTCGTCCGAAGGCACGATGGACACGATGCAGAGCCAGTTCGCCACCAAGCCGGCCGATGCGCCACGCACGCGCTCGTTCCAGCTCGACATGGCGGCCAGCATGACGGCCGAGGCGGCGGCAGCAGCGTCGGCGGCGGCAGCGCACGAAGCGACCAAGGAGCGCGCCAACAAGAAGTTCCGCGACCTGTGGCGGCTGTCGTTCCCGTCCATGAACGTGATCGACCGCGAGGCGCTGCTCAAGATCAAGAAGCCGAAGGTGCTGATGGATGTCATGCTCGGCATCAGCAGCATCGCGACTGGCGCGCTCACCACCAACGACTTCCGGGACCATCTCGTGGAGCTCGGGTACTCGAGCTCGAACCGAGACGCCATGGTGTCGCTGCTCGAGACAGCGCGTCGCGGTGGGAACGGCAGCGTACTCAACTGAGCTGGAGACTGTAGGAATGCACGGGGGTTAATTTATTCGAGCGAGTCGATCCGATTCTCCATCCACTAAATCAGAACACGCCGCTGTTCTTGGCGCCAGCGGGCAATGGATACAAGTACTCGATGCCCTCCATCTTGATGCGGCACCGGTGCACTGTGAGCGTGAACTGGAGCTTCGGCAGCAGCGCCGTCGGGTTCGTTGGGTGTCGAGGCGTCGGGCTAGACACGGGCGTGCCGCCGCGATTGGTTGACCCATTCAAGATGGTCGAGATGGCGAGCGCGGCGCCGACCGTGAGGCAGCACTTGTGTGCCCAGTGGAAGCCGTCGACGCCGTCCAGCAGGTGCACGAACAGACACATGAGCAGGAAGCCGATGCTCGCGCCTTCGTCGGCCCAGTCGATCCACGGCGGCAGCTTGATCGACGAGCCGCCGCCGTGACCTGATCCGCCGCGCCGAGGCGACTTGACGTCGTCGGCGCCTGCCTGTGTGAGCACCTTGCACGTCACGGACACTGCGAGAGCACACACTTAACATGAGTCTTGACCGTCTTCACAATGCGAATCGAACTCGACGCACCTTCGATCTCGGTCGGGAAGTCGGAGCCGGTGACATCGATCCAGCAGGGCTGGCCGGCGTCCCAGCTACCCATCAGCGCCTGTGTGCCGATGCGGCCGAGACCGCCGCCCTGCAGCAGGATGACGCACGCACCGCCCTGCGGCACAACGCCGAGTGGCAGCGGCTCCTTCCAGTTCACGCGGCGCTTGACGACGACCTCGACGGGCCGCGCGTCCCGCTCGCTGACGTGCACGACCGAGACCATCGCGACGCGAGGCGGCGACGCTTCCTGTGGATGGAGCAAGACGACGCTTTTATACTCTAGACCAGCACAGAGCAAGACCACGAACAGAGCATGTATAAGCGCGACGCCAACTTACAAACAGCGAGAACAGCTCGTGGTTGCGCGCGAGCAACGTGGGGCTCGGCAGCGCCTCCGGAGCCGACGCGATGGCGGTCACCACCGTCGGTGCTGCTGGCGCAGAGGAGGAAGAGGAGGAGGAGCACTCACGCTGGTCGGCTCGCTTGGCGCGCAGAGCCTTGCGCTGCTCTTCGATGGCGATCGACCAGCTCTCGCACGTCGACGCCTCGCTCACCGGCGCGCGCATGAGGAACGACCTGGATTCCTGCGAGCCACCAAGAGACCGTTAGCTGTCGTTATTAGCGAATCGAGTGGAGCCAACAAGGTGTACCGTGGAGATCTCGAGGTAGTAGTGCTCGCTGCCGAGCTCGACCGACGAGTGCGGCGCCTCGTCCTCGGGCATCGCGCGCACGGACGTGATGGCAGTCAGCGGCAGCTACAAGCCACCCCCATTAGCGCAAGAAATATAAGACCATCAATACGAAACGATTCGCGATGAACAACTGCAGAGTCTACGTACGTGGCCGCGCTCCTCGCCGAGCAGCTCGAACTCGGTCGCCTTGCGGTAGTAGTGCAGCGCCTCGGGCGTGAGCAGGAAGAGCCGCGTGGCCCAGCCTCCGCGCACGGCGCCGTCGCGCCGCTTGTCGAGCTGGCCGCAGAACAGCACGCGGCCGTACACGCCATACTCGAGCTGCTGCGGCGCCGACGGCACGCGGACGGCGGCGCTCGCGGCCATGGGGTACGCGCTGGAGGTTACGGCGGGCGGACGGGCGAGCGACGGCCACGCGGAAGCACACGCCTGAGAAATGATCCACGCCCGTCGACTGATCGAGGGTGGGATGCACGGAGCGGTTGCAAGCACCACGATGGATACCGGTTTCCCACTGGTCACTTCAAGATCTATCGGTATACCGTTTGGACACCGGTTTGTTGACGACCCACCTCGGTTTTTTGTGTTTTTCGCATGCGGATCGACGATGAGGATCAAAAGTCAACCGAACTGGAAGCGGAAGGGAAGGGACTTGTGTGCGAGCTCTAACGACGCGCCATGCTGTTCCTCGAGTCGGAGAACAAGATCATCAAGGAGGTGTTGCAGGGGCGGCTCGGGGAGAGGTGCGTCTGTGGCTGGAGCGATCGGGCGATGCCACAGGATGCTTCGCCAGGTTCGTCGACTCTGGCTCACCCTGGTTGTTCTCGCGTGATGGCAGCGCGCCGCGGCCGGTGCAGCCCCTCGAGATCCGCCTGTGCGACTTCGACGGTGAGGATTCGGACCGTTCCGACTGTCGTGGAGCGATGGGGTCTCATAGTATACTCGTGGATACAATAGATGTGCAGTACGACATGTCGATCGCGGACAACACGCTCACCGTGTCGCTGTCGTACCCGCCCTACAAGAGCATTGAAGGGTGCGGGTCACTGCTGGGAGTATTTGATTTGTAAGCGTCGCTCACTGTGTACCCATCGATGTTGGCGTTGCAGGCTCGGCGTGCAGCAAATGTTCAGCGCGGTGTACCCCGAGTTCCAAGTGGTGTCTCCCAAGGCGGGCTTCGATCTGTCGCTCCAGGTCAACGTGGACGTCATCACCCCCGCCAACGCTGGTACGCTCAAGGCAGCCGAACTAGCTCTGGTGATGCTCATCGATTGACATCCGCTGCTGAACAGCGTCGTTCATCGATCGGATCGCCCTCTTGAAGCGCAACATTCTCGGCGCGCCGTTCGAGCAGTACGAGCTGAGCTGTCGAGAGTATCCACGAATTTCAAGTACTAATGTCGGTTGAACCTGCAGGTGCTTTTCGGCACTCCAGAACGGGACGGCCAGCTCGCTCGGTGCGGTGCAGATCCCGTACCGTCGCAACGAGACCATCTACGTTCTCCCCCAGACCGACCGCATCGTCGTCGTGTACTCGGTGTGCTTCGAGGACAAGACTGACCAAGCCATCGCGCGCGTCTTCTTGCAGGTACGAGTGTTCCTTGCTGCTTGACATGGGTGTCTTTGCCTTGGATAAATGACGCGCTGTTTATGGCGCAGGAGTTTGTCGACACGCGCCGCACGGTGAACAACGCCCCGCCCGTCGCGTTTAGCAAGGACCCGCCGCTCGAGCTGCGCGGCGCTCCGGGTCTCCGCAACTCGCCGGACCTGGTCGGCTATCTGAGCATCGCCATCTTCCCGTCGCACGTGGCGACGCCGGAGAAGCGCGCCAAGGCCGCGACGCTCGTCCAGAGCCTGCGCAACTACCTCAACTACCACATCAAGGCTTCCAAGACGTACCTGCACATTCGCATGCGCAAGCGTGTGGACCTGCTGCTGCAAGGTAATGTGTTTTCCCTTTCTGTTGCGTGATTTGATGCGGGATGGAATGCTAAACTGGATGTCGTTCATCACAGTCCTGAACCGTGCTCACCCTGAGAAGGACCCGTCTAAGACGGCCAAGAAGACCATCTCGGGTCGCACCTTCGCTCGTGCTTGAGAGGATACCATTCTCCGCTTGGCGAAACCAGGAGATCGGTCGCTGGGTCGATGCAAGCGATGAGATCATCGCCGATGCGGTTAGAGGAGCGTGCTGGTTGCGCCTTGTAATGGAAAACGCGATTGTTTTACTTGCCTCAGTCTAGCATGTTGAAGCGTGCTGATTGAGGTTACACATTCAGGTTACGCTATCAGGCCGTGAGGTTACGCTTGTGGTTGTCAATGCTCCGCCTCACATCGGAACACTATTCGTGGCGGAAATGCTGCAGCGCATTGCAATGCTTCGTCGCCCGGCGGCTCTCGCTGTCTCGACGCGCGCGTTCGCTGCTGCTGCTGGATCGAACGTCCAAGAAGCTGCCGGTGAAGCGGTTGCGGCTGCGGTGGCGGAGCCCAAGCCCAAGCCCGCGCAGCAGCAACCAAAGAAGGTGGAGACGACATGGAGCTCGATCGTCGTGGGAGAGATCGTGCGCTACCGTCCACACCCGAGCGCCGACCGGCTCAACGTGTGCGAGGTGGACGTGGGCGACCGCGAGAACCTCCTGCAGATCATCTGTGGCGCACCCAACGTCAGCGAAGGTGCGCGCGTGCCGGTCGCCAAGATCGGCTCGCGACTGGCGATCACAGACGGCGACTCTGGCGACAGGTGAGGCTCGCACTCGGTCGGGAGCATGCCGAAGACTGCAAGGACATTGAGTGTAACACTTGTTTGTACCCTGTAGGAAACTGCTCAAGATCAAAAAGTCCAAGCTGCGCGGCGAGCTGTCGCAGGGCATGATCTGCTCGGAGGCCGAGCTGGGTCTGGCGGATGCGAGCGACGGCATCTGGGTTCTGGACGGCGCCGCGCCGATCGGCTCGCCGGTGCGCGAGTGGTCGGCGATCGCGGCTCGCTGGGCCGCGGTCGAGTCGCAGAAGGCTCCGGTCGACGAAGCCCAGCCAGCGACGCAGGAGCCGGGAGACGACGGCGACTATCGCTGTCACATATAGACACACACCAACGGGGAGAAGAAACACTGCTCGGCATTCGGGAAGAAAAATGATACTGCTTCAAAAAATGAAAAAAAAAAGAGAGAGAGGAATGGGATGACAAAAATGGCGCCTAGCACAACTACACTGACAGCCTGCAGCTCTCGCGGCGCGAAGGAGCCGAGGCCGCGGCAACGACGACGAGGCAGCGGAACGAACGAGCTCGATAAAAGTACACCAAACCAAACGCGGAGTCGTCCGGAGGCCGCCTCGCCTTCCGGTCGCCTGCGCTTCTAAAGGCGGCGCGCACCTCACCGCTTCTGCGGCATGTTGGCCACACCGTCCAGGAACTCGACCGTCTGGTTGCCGGCCGTCACGTGCAGGAACCCAGTCGGCTGCTTGTTCTCATAAATAGACAGCTCCACGGGGGTGGGTAGACCGGGAGCCACCAGCAGCAGCTCTGCGTTCGCGGGCTCCGGTGGCGGCTGCGGCGGGTACAACGCCGCCATGTACGCCGCGCCAGCGCTGCTGCTGTACATGGGCGACGACACGTGCCGCAGACCCGCACTCAAGCTCGGGTACAGCGGCTGCTTGAGACCGAGCGTGGCGCCAGGCGGCGGCGGCGTCGCCAGCGAGAAGCTCGACGGCCCGAGACCGTGCGGGCTGCCTCGCGTCGGCGGCGTCGTCGGCAGCGGCGCAGTGAGTCCCTCAACCGCGTAGCTCGCGTTGTACCGCAGCTGCATGTGGATCTGCAGCGCCGGGTCCATGTTGGTCGTGTAGTGCGTGTGCGCGTGCGTCGAGAACGGCAGCCGCGAGGGCGACGAGCCGCGGTAAATCGTGGCCATGCTGCCTGCTGGCTCCTCTTCTGCTCGCTTGGGCGGTGGCGGTGGTGGTCACAACGGCGGCGGTCGGGGAAAGCTGGTACTCGGTCACAGGTGCGGGCGGAGGCTGTTCGGGTGTGGGCGGATCAGCGGAGTGTGCGGTCCTTGGCGCGCGCGAGGAATCAGCAGCAGCGGGTGGACAGCGCGTCGAAGCGTGGAGCTCACTCCTGCCCGACCGTTCGCCGCCTTCTCTTGCGTTTCGACGAATGAGGAGCGAGGAGCGGCCAGCGAGTTCGAAAAACCCAATCGCCCACTCTGGTAAGTGCGTTCGGACTTTGCCGGAGTGTTCAACCCGCACATTCGGCCAATCACAGCCGACGAAATGCCACTTGCCGCCGTCGGATTGGCGGGAAATGCGCGACCCTGCCGTTTGGTGGGTGAAGCGACGCGGGAGTGATTGTCTACCGGTGATGATGCCATCATCATGGTTGACGGCCAGCCAGTGCGGCCGCAACACGATGACGCGCCACTTCTCCTGCTTTCGCTCGCCCTTCAACTTTGCGGGTTGCATTCTCCAACCATGACCGACGCCAAGAATAGATGGAGCAAGCCATGTCTCATTTCAACCAACACTGACCAGCGTTGTCATATCAGATCTACTCGCTGCT
>JAADXC010000370.1:0-28441 GCA_023336425.1 Phytopythium cucurbitacearum (nom. inval.) | reverse complement strand
TCATCTTGGTCGCTGGGACGGTCGCCATGGCGGGGGACTTGATGTTGGCAGGTGGAGGAGAATCCGATAATGAAAGATTTGGAGTCGCTCGATCAAGATTTTGATGAGTTTTGGCCCCGTAATCAGACTGACCGCATCATCGACCGTGGTCACCGCATAATCACTCAGACCGCATAAACAACACCTCAATCCAACCCGTTGACGGATTGGCCGAGTCGAACCGTTAATAGATAAGAGGCTCGGCGGCCGACTGTTCCAAGCAGGCGTGTCAGCGCGACCGATGTACGATGCCATCTCCCGAGGATCACGGCAGCGCTCTGCCAGCAACAGAGGAAGATGACGAGGCCGCGGTGCTCAAGCTGCAGCTCGAGCGGCAAACGGCCGAGCTGAACGCCAAGGAGCTGCTGCTCGCGCGCAAGCAGGAGCGGGTGGTCGAGCTGGAGGCACTGTTGGCAGCGCGGGATGCCACAGTCTCGACGGCGAGCGCAGAGGTCGCGCGGCTCGCTGGGCACATCGAGTCGTTGCAAGATAGGCAGCGCCGCGACGAGGACGAGTTTGCCATGGTGAGCGCAGCGCTTGAGGCCAAGGAGCGTGCGATGAACGAACAGGCGGCAGTAGTACGCGCCGCAGGAGACGTTGAAGTCCAGCTGCGCTCGGAGGTCGCGAAACACACCGCGATGATCCGGCGGCTCGAGCAGAACGTCGCGGACCTGCAGCCCGAGACGCAGGACGCGTGCGTGTCTCCGCGGAGCTTCCGCGAGTCGCAGCTGATCGCACTGAGGGACGACGCGCTCGCTGCCAAGACGCAGGAGGTGTGGCTGCTGTCGGGACAGAACGCGCAGCTCCACGTGCAGCTCGACGAGCTCGAAGCCGCGCTCGAGACGCTGCAGACGGCGGTGCGGAGTCGTGAGAACGACGTGACGCGCAGACAGCGGCGTGTCGACCAGCTGACGGCCGAACTGGAGGCACATCGAGTTTCCGCTAGCCAAGCCGAGGGCCGCGAGCGCGCCATGGAGATCGCCACTACACAGAACGCGACGCTGCTGAACGCGCTGGCGGCACGGGAGCGGGAGAGCGAGGAGCTGCAGCGACGCCTCGAAGCGGCCGAGCGCGAGAACATCGACCTCCGCGCTGCGCGTCGCGAAGGGCTCGTGCAGTCGGCGGATGCCGAGGTCGCAGCACGCCACCAGAGCCAGCTCGTCGAAGATAAGGCGGCGGCTGTGGCGGCGCTGCAGGCCAAGCTCGCGCGGGAGCGCCGAACGCTGCAGCAGGAGCTCGTGGACGAGCGGATGAAGCACCAGCTCGAGCTCGACCGCGCACAGAGCGAGCTTGTGATGCGGCGCACCAAGCAGTACGAGCTGACACTCCGGCTGCAGGAAGTCGAAGCGCAGCTGCATGACGCCAATGACAGTCGCGAGGCAGCGACCGAGCAGCTTGGCGCCGCTCAACTGCGCATGGCCGAGCTCGAGCGTCTTGTCGGCGATGCACTCACGTGCAAGGCGCAGCTCGAGCGAGATCTTGCGGCGAGGCGTCTCGAGGCCGACAGGACAAGCACGACGCTCAACCAGCAGCTTCGAGCTCGTGAGAGCGAGGTGGCGGTGCTGCAGCGCCAGCTCGAAGAGCTCAAGGCGACGATCGGAGCGGCTCGCAGCCAGCACACACAACTCCAACTCTCGCTAACCGATGGGAAGCAGGCATTGCAGGCGCGGGATCTAGTCGCGCGCGAACAAAAGGAGCGCATCCAGCGACTCGTGGCTGAGCTCACGCGCGAGTCGCAGCGCTGTGCCGCGCTCGAGCTCGAGAAACAACTTATCGTCGACCAGCTGGGCGAGGTCCGGCTCCAGCTCGACGCCGTGCGGACAGACGCCTCTCAAGCCAAACAAGCGTTCGAGGGTCGGCTCCAGTCCGCGCGCGACCAGATCCAACAGCTCCAGAGCGACTTGGAGATGAACCAGAGTGGTCGAGTCAAGCTCCTTGTCCGAGTCGGCGAGTTCTGGAGCACAGCGCCGCCCGAATGTCTGGAACTTCGACAGTGCGGACTCGAGGACCGCGACATCCGCGCGCTGCTCGCCGTGCTGGACCACGCTCCCGACGCCGTTAGACGTGTCGATCTGAGGGGGAACCGGTTTACAGCCGACGGCATGCGGCTCGCGGCGAGTTTCCTCCGCAAGCTGCTCGCCAAACGCCGCACGGGGATCGGCATCCGCCAGCTCGATCTTCGGCAGAACTGCATCTCGCTCGACGGTGTACGGGCCGTTGCCAGCGCGCTTGAGGCGACCGCTGCAGCGTCGGGAGGTCTCGCATCACCCAGAAACAACAGTAACAACAGTAACGGCGCTGTTCGGCATTGCGTGGAAGTGTCGAACGCGGGACGAGTCGAGTGCTTCTCTGGCGGCGACTCGCTACGCAAAGGCGACTCCAGTGCGACGTCAGCTTCGATCCCTCTAATGCCAGTGCTCGTCATCGACATGTCCGACAACTTGGACGCCGACGTACTCATGGCAGAAGCACGCAAGCTCCAGGCAGCACACCGCCGTCCACGAGCCAAAGACGAAGACTCGGCGTTGAGAACGACGGAACGTCAGGCTGGTGGGTATCTGTCGGTGGGTCTGCAGGAAACCTACGGCGTTGATCTCGTTAGCGCCGCGTTTGGGCCGAGCAGCAGCGCCAAATCTGCGATGCGACGCAAGACCAACCCCGTTGACGGTCCAGAATTCGATCCAGTGACAGGAACCTCTCCATTTACAGACGCGTTCGAGTCGCGGAGCTCATCTCGACTCCCCATCATGGGTTCGGGACCTCAACGAGACACCGGATCGCCACGGCTCTCAACTGCGTCCTCTCTTCCCAAGCTTTGATGGCTCCGCGTCGGTGTCGGGAAGGTGAGCCAGAAGACTCGCACGTGTAATGCTCGGCAGTATCTCTTGTCGAGGTGTTTGGCCAGCATCACTGCAGGTGGAAACACGCTCGAAGTCTCTTGATCGGCAGTCGCTCTTGACCCCGAGCATGCAGTTCGACGTGATGAGCGCGCGTCCCATCAGCAGCTCGACGTCTTGCGGAGCCTTGAGCAGCGCCGAGAACGCCTTCAAGAACTCGGTGTTCACGTTGTACTGGATGCATTTCCTGTCGCCGTTGAAGCAGAACGTGAGATGGATCTCGCAGGTAATCCACTGCCCGACGAGCTGCGCCAGCAATTGGTCGTTGCCGACGACATGCGGGAACACGATCTCGATGGTTGTGCGCGTGATTTGGAAGTCGAACGTCGCGTGCGACGTGATGAGCACGCTGTCGTCGGCCTGGACGATCTCAAAGCCCGTCATGTCGAGCGAGAAGCTGGGCAGACTCGCGGCGTACATGCGCATCTGGTCGATCATCAGGTCTCGACCGGAGAAACCGTTGCCGATATCGATGTCGTCTGCCATCACACGCAGCAAGAACTCGCGCTGGCGCCAGGTGACATTGCGTCGCCACACGTCCGCTGTCTCGAGACTCGTCGGCTCGAGGCAGTAGCCGTGGCGAAAGAGGCGGTAGAACTCGCGCACGGTCCGAAACAACGAGCCGTCAGGCGTGTGGCTGCGCGCAAGCGCCTTCCACTGCAGCAAGTCGCGTGTTCGAGTGAGGTCCTGCACTTGCTGCCGCAGACTCTGCACGTCCAGCGTGAGGTTGAACGCGACGCTCCGCTCGTGAGCCGCCGACTTGTACCTCCCCGAGTCTCGAGTCTTGAACTTGAACGGGCCGCGCTGCCGAGGCTTTGACAGTCCGCTCATCGCCGAGTTGTGTTGTGGTGGTGCCGCCGACAAGTCCTTGCTCTGCTCCGGCGACAATCGCGTTTGAGAGGGGCATGAACGCAAAGAAGTGGCGTCGTCGCCTTCGCCTTGAGTCCAGCACCTCCTTCAAAGTGGAAAGTCTCGCACTTGACTCCATCCAGTCAGCCAGTGAGGCAGTCGAAACAGATCGTGAGATGGGGGTAAAGCACCACCATGTTGACACTCGCCTTAGCTGCCTCAAAAACACCGACGATGTGTGGAGATATGGTACCAGAAAGTTCCTTGTGTCGCTCTGGCGAACACACCATGCGACTTATTCTATCTGTCGGGGAAGTTGTCGAGTCGAACAGCGAGGCAGTTGGTAGATTGAGCATCGCGACGCGATGGAGCCGCAACGAGGTCCGCTTACACGCGCGGGAGGAACGCCGCGACCCGCTTCTTGATCGCCTCGGCCGCCCTGTACATTACCAACATGGCGTAATTAATCAGTCAACGGACGGCGTTCCAGTACTCTCTGGACTGCCACGAACCTCTGCGCCTCCTTCACGATGACCTCCTCATGCGCTGCAGTGTGGACCAGCGCATAGTCAGGCACGATTCGCTGACCGCGCGCGTCATCACGAGCCTTTCCCTTCGCGGCTTTCTGCGCAACGCCCATCTTCTTGGCGACGAGCTCTCGCAGACATTCGGCGATCGACATGGCCGCCGGGAACTCCTCTGCTAGCGTCGCAAGCGCGTAGTCGGATCTGCGATGGCGCCAATGTAAGCCAACTCTCGCTCCAACGCGCAAGCACGAATCGAATGACAGTACCGGTTGACCGTGCCGACAGTTGTGTCCACCTTGACAGCTCCGCTCTCGACATGGGTCAGCAGTGCGCCGAGAGCGAACAGCTGGATGAAGAACGTGTAGGCCGTGATCCCCGCAGTGCGTGATGACTCGCGCATGTAGTTCTTCCCGAGTCCAGCCACCTGCTTGTCCGTGAAGACAGGCTCGCCGCTGGCAAGTTGGGTCTTGGCTGTTCCCGCCGCCTTGATGAGCGCCGTGCGTGCTCCTGTCACCAGCAAATCTCAAAGATCAGCTCACGACGATGTCGGCCAAAGCCAGCGCTACTGTCAACACCTTTCATGTGCTGGATGATGTCGGGACGGAAGATGGCGGGGTCGATGGTCGTGCGCGTCGACCGATTGCGCGTGCGGAACTTGTGCTCGTTGCGCAGCACCGTGAAGACGCTACTGCCGAGAACCCAACCGGGCGAGATCTCGTTCAGCGCGGGCGACAGCGTTGGGATGACATGCGCCGGCGAGTTGATGAGCGCGAACGGCATGGCGACCATCTGCGGCAGCGTCGAGACGGCCGTGGCGATGACCGAGTATGGTGCGGCCGCGAAGTTGCTAGGGTATTTGATGTTGCAGCCGAGACCGAAGAAGACACCTTCGCCCGGCAGCAGCTCCTGGTCTGGCGCCTTGAGCGTGTGGTTGCTGCCGACATTGGCGCCGTAGCCCACGTTGCCTTTGCCCTCGGGCCACACGGCCGCGATGAGCAGCGCCTGGTGGTGGAAGCCGACGAAAGGTCCCACGAAGCTCGAGGTCACTTCACCCTCGGCCACCGACGTGTTGGCGCCGAGCACGCTGCTCAGCACGGTGCCGTGCCGCTCGACATGCGAGCAGTCGCACAGCAGCGCGCGCTCCACGATGCTGAGGTCCTCGATCGACGCGCCGGGCTGAATGAGCGTGTGTCGTGCGATGCTCTTCCCGCGGAGTGCGGTCTGCTCTTCGTGCGTCGACAAGATGGTCGAGTCATTCACGTCGCAGTCGTCAACAACGGCGAACTCGCCGACGAACACCGACTCCACACGCGAGCAGCGCAGCAGCCGCGCGTCCGCCGAGACGATCGTCATCTCGGCCGTCACCGAGTGCGTGTAGCTGTTTACGAATGCGTCGTACTGGCTCAGCAGCTCAGCGTTCCCTCGCTCCGTCGCGACCCGCGCCGCCACTGCAATAGCAACAGCGTGAGCGATGCACTGACAGTAGAATGCAACGGATACGTACGAGCGAACGGGAGATCGGCGATTGCACGCAGGTCGCGGCCTCCTGTCTCGACGCCGACGTGGAGCGTCTGGCCGTTGGCGAAGCTCGTTGTCTTGACTGTGGACGCCGGGCCGAGCACACTGCCGCACTGCACAATGGTGGCGCGCGGACCCACAAGCGCGTCGCGGATCGCCAGCGTGTTTCGCACCAGCGCGTCGTCGAGCACGACGGCGTTGCACAGCGCGGTCCGGTACAAACCCGAGCTGAATGGCACACCGTCGACATCGTGATCCATCGCCGAGAAGCGGCCGAGCACCACACGGCCACGGAAGCAGCAGTCGCGGATCTGGGCCGTCGCCAGTGGCGCGTCCTCGGTCTTGCAGACATTACTCCAGTCATCCGCTGGAGTCACACGTCAGTGGAAAGATAGGCAAACAAAGAACAATGCTGGGAAAGTCGTACCCGTGTTGCCATTGCTCTGGAGCTCGCGCACCTCGTGAGAGGTCAGCGGGAAGGTCGGCGCCGAGGAGCTGAAACGCGCGCGGGCGGCCGCCACAGCGCGGGGAAGCAGCGGCGACGAACCGGCCAGCAGAGCGCGAAGCTCGGGGCCGGCGGTGACCAGGCGATCGTCCATCGTGCCGCTTGGTCGAATGACTGAATCGGCGGCAAAACGTGGCAGACGAGGTGGAGAAAATCGCGTTTTCGAACCGACTTCTTCAGTTTTCAACCAATCACACGGTTCAACTGTCAAATAAAAGAGCGAATCACGAATGAAAGATTGCGACTTGAAGTGCCATCGCAAAAAGCGTGATTTTCGCGCTCTATTGGTTGAAAAGCGCCGTGTATAAATCGTCATTTTCGAGAAAGGTTGGTCGCATCAAATGGCGCAAGATAATCGCCGTCGGCGACCCCGCTCTTGGTCGCGATCGCGCAGCCGCGAGCCCGCGCGGCGGTCGGGCGGTGGCCGCCACAGAGCACTCGACTTTAGCAGCTACGCTGAGGAGCTGCGCGCTCAGACGGCGTTGCTGCCGGCGGCGCAGCACCGCGACGAAGTGCTCGAGGCGCTCGCAAAGCACCAGGCGATCGTGTGCGTGGGCGAGACCGGCTCGGGCAAGACGACGCAGCTGCCGCAGTTCCTGTTGGCCAGCGGCAAGTACGACGGCGGGGTGATCGCCGTCACGCAGCCGCGGCGCGTCGCGACCGTGTCGGTGGCGCACCGCGTGTCCGAGGAGCTCGGGACGAATGTGGGCGACCGCGTGGGCTTTGCCATCCGCTTCGAGACGCGCTGCTCGTCTCACACTCGGATCAAGTTCCTGACCGACGGCGTGCTCGTGCGCGAGTGTCTGGCCGATCCGCTGCTGTCCCAGTACAGCGCTGTGATGCTCGACGAGGCTCACGAGCGGTCCATCCACACAGACATCCTGCTCGGCCTGCTCAAGCAGCTGCTGCCTCGCCGCCCCGACTTCCGACTGCTCGTGACGTCCGCGACGCTGGACGCTGACCGTTTCGCGGGTTTCTTCGGTCCGCCGGCGTGTCCAATCGTGCGCATCCCCGGCCGCGTGTTCCCCGTCGACGTTCTGCACTCCAAGCAGCGGCAGATCATGGGACTGAAGGGGCCAAGGACCACGCAGTACGTGCGCGCGGCGGTCGAGACGACCATGCAGATCCACAACTCGGAGGATGAGGGCCATATCCTCGTGTTCCTCACGGGTCAGCACGAGATCACGGACGCATGCGACCAGCTGCGTCGCCTCAATCGCGAGCAGCAAGGCGAAGGCGACGGGAAGAACCGCATGAAGCTGCTGGTGTTGCCGCTGTATGGTGCGTTGCATGGTCGGAAGCAGCGCGAGATCTTCGCGCCAGTGTCCTCCGGCACCCGCAAGGTGATTGTGGCCACCAACATCGCCGAGACGTCTCTCACGATCGACGGCGTGCGCTTCGTCGTCGACTCCGGCTTTACCAAGCAAAAGGTGTACGATCCCGCGCGGCAGATGGAGGCGCTCGTGATCGTGCCGGTCTCGAAGGTGTCGGCGCAGCAGCGCGCGGGTCGCGCAGGCCGTACGGCTCCGGGGAAATGCTTCAGGCTGTTCGACAAAGCCTCGTACGATCTCATGATGGAGGAGACTGTGCCCGAGATCCGCCGCGCCAACCTGGCCAACACGGTGCTGTACCTCAAGCTGCTGGGTATCCACGACGTGCTCGGCTTTGACTACCTCGACCCGCCGGATGAGGACGCGCTGCTTGACGCGCTCAAGCAGCTGTTCCAGCTCGGCGCGCTGGATCCAAAGAGTGGAAATCCGACGGCGCTGGGCAAACTCATGGCGGCCTTCCCTCTCGAGCCCAAGCTGTCTCGCGCGCTCATCGAGGCCATGACTCACGAGTGTGGCCAGGAGATGGCGGCGATCGTCGCTATGCTGTCGACCGAGAGCGTCTTTGTTGAACAGCACCAATCGACGCGAGGCAAGAAGCGGTCTCGCAACGGAGACGACGACGCCGATGACTCGGACGACGATGGTCCGAACTGGGAGCAACACCTGCTGTCGCTCAAGGACGACGGACTGCTGGACGAGTTTGGTGACCACCTGACGTACCTGAACATCCTCACAGCGTTCGACGACGCCGCTCACCGCTACCGGGACAGACCGCGCGAGCTCGAGCACTGGTGCGACGAGCGGCGGCTGAGACAGCGCGCGCTCACCATGGCGCAGTCGATCCGGCAACAGCTTGACGACATCGCGGCGACACTGCCACGCCGGGATCTGGACCAAGTGGCGAGCTCGACTGTGCCAGAGGATGCAAACAAGTCGACCAAGCCGTCGTTGTCGACGCGGCTCCGGAAGTCATGTGCGTTGGAGACCTGCTTGGATGTTTGTGATTTTGCTGTGCGTGTTTGAGTGCTGATGTGATGGTTGTCTGTCACAGTGTGCGCGGGGTTCTTCATGAACGCAGCGAGGCGGTGCACGCTGCAGACGGTGTACCGCACCCCGCCGCGGGATGGCGATGGCGACATCCAGTTGGTGCACCTGCACCCGCTGTCGGCGCTGCAGTTGGCGCCGCCGCCCGAGTGGTGCGTCTTCCAGGAGCTCGTGGCGACCAGCAAGCCCTTCCTGCGCCACATCGTCGCCGTCGACAGCACGTGGGTCGACGCGTTCGCCGAGGGCAAGCTGCGCGTTATGAAGTCTCAGCTGTTCGCGCTATGCGGTCGGACGCCTCCGCCGGAGGAGCAGCCAGCGAACGGTCGAGGCAAGCAGCGGCCAGCAGAGGAAAGAGACCTGAGGGAGTCTGGGAAGGGACCAAAGCCAGAGACGGGCGTGACACTGGACGCCGTCGCCGCCGCGCGAGCGCGGTTCCTCGCGCGCAAGCGCCAGCGCTGATCTGGTACTAGAAATTCGATTTCGACATCAAGTGTGATTAATGCAGAGTGTCGAGGTGTCAAGTCGAGTCGATGGCTACACTCTATGTCCGTTGACTGGATTGTCGAATGGATCGTCGCTGCACGGCGGCACCTCAGAAAAGGAAGCCAGAGAACGGACTCAGTGTCTGAGTCTGATGCCGCTATTTTGACACGCTTGCAAATCTCACCGTATCCCGCACGACCATTTTCGTCGTCGCGTCGTTGTATTTTGTAGGGGCGTCGCCTTTTCACCCCAAAACGGACCAGTCGCATTGAAAATCCCTCTGTATTTTTAGCGAGCTGTTACCGGAAGAAGCCCTCTCCAAGCAAGCGCACCGAGTAGCATGGCGGTTGCGGCACTTGGCGAGACGCCTCCGCCGCGCGCGATGCCGCCCGCCGCGCCCGCGTCCTCCCCGTCGCTCGCGCAGCGCCTGGGCAATGGGCTGGGCAACGGGCTGAGCGCCGGCGCGGCGCGCAAGCTGGCGGTGCAGGGTGTCTTCCTGGCCACGGGGGTCTTCTCGACGTGCGCGGCCCAGTTCGTCTTCTACGAAGGCGCGGGTGACCAGCGCGCCATGCTGCTGCCGCTGTGCAACTACCTCGGCATGATGCTGTCGGGTCTCGTGCCAGTGGCGGCGGCGGCTGCTGCTGCGAGCGCCAAGAAGGCATCCAAGCTCAAGGAGGAGGAAGTCAGCGAGACGCTGCTGCAGACTGGCGGTCAGACCTCGGACGACGAGCCCGAGTGCACGGGCCCTCGCAAGCTGCCGGACCACGCCATGTACGAGACGCTGGCGGCTGTTCTCCTTGGGTATCCAAGTTGGAGTGACTGACGATGTGTGTGGTGGTGATTGACAGGGTGGCTGCGGCCGAGCTGATGGAGCTGACGCGACGACAGCCGGTTGTCGACATGGAGGTGGTCGAGGAAGAGGATGTGGACATTGTCGATGAGAGCGAGCCGCTGAAGGCCGCGGGCGGAGCGAATGCGCCGCTGGGAACCCCCTTGCAGCGCTGCATCGCCGCGTCGGTCGTGCTCGACTTCGCCGGCTGCCTGTTCTCGAACGTCGGGCTGTCGATGGCCGGCAGCGGCCTCTTCCAGGTCGTCTACTCGTCCGTCATCTGCTGGTCGGCCATGCTCTCGCGCTGCGTGCTCAAGAAGGTCGTGTCCACGTACGAGTGGACCGGCATCGCGCTCGTCACGTTCGGTCTCGCCTTCAGCGCGCTCGGCGAGTCGTCTGGCGGCCGTACGTTCGCTCCGCCTCGTCTTGTTCTGCTCGTGCTTGGTGCTGATGCTGCTTGCTTCTTGATGCTCTCCAGGCAACAACGCGATGGTGCTCATGGGCTGCTTCAACACGCTGATCGGCGCGGGCTTCTACGGCGGCAACTACGTCGCGGGCGAGTACACGCTCAAGCTGCCGGAGCGGCCGCAGCCCCGCGAGTTGTGCCTCAAGATCGGCACGGCGTGCGTCGCCATCATCGCCGTTTACCAGAGCATCTTCGTGCTTCCCGCGTGGCACGCGCTTGTCACGCAGCCGATCGCCGAGGCCGGTGGTAACACGATGGTCAGTAGTCATGCTGCCCACCGATTTGCTTCGACCGTGGAACTCATGATGGGTTGGTGCTGCAGGGAATCTTTGTGGCGCTGGTCGCGTACACCATATCTCAGCTCGCGCACGGACTCACGTACTTCATGCTGCTCGGCGAGAGCGGCGCGGTGACGACCGGCATCATGCAGAGCCTGCGCGCCGTGTGCGTCTTCGTCATCAGCTCGCTGCTCTACTGCTCGCGACAGGAGTCGCAGTGCTTTGACACGAAGCGCGGCGTCGCGACGCTTATCGTCGTCTCCGGCGTCATGTTCTACTCGTGGGCGAAGGGCCAGACCAAGGCTCCGCAGGTGGCCGCGGCGATCATGCGCAAGGGCGACTCGAAGGAGAAGGTCGTGGCCGGCAAGAACTACGTTGTGTGAGCGTCTCCAAGCGCTTGATCCGGAGTTGCTGCGTCCCTGGACGTCGTAAGCAACACTCGACTTCGTGCAATTGCTGCTGCATCCGCCAACGTGAACAAGAGCGACGCCCTCGATTGTATTCTACCTGCGCCAGCAGCCTACGTTAACCACGCCAGTAGTATTTACAGTGTACAGAGTCACTAAGCCGCGGTCAGCATCACCTAACGACAGTCGCAGGGATCGATTTGAACCATTCAAACACCGAGATTCCAACAACATGGTGTTGCATAGTGTCATCCCCAGACTTGCTCGGTCGCCTCGCTAGTCGTCCAGCAAGCTTTCGGTTAATGACTGCAGGCGCAGCAGGCGCGCACTCACGTCTTCCGGCGCCGCATTCCGCTCTGAGCGAGATATTGGCGGACGTTTCTCCTCGAAGGCTCGATCATCACTGCCAGCTTCTCTACCAGCTGGCGTGATATCAACTCGCGGGACTTGGACACTGTCCGTCTGTGTCGCTGCTGATTTGACGGTGACGGGTGGTGGAGGCATCTCCTCCATTGTTTGTGTCTCCACATCCGTTGTGGCAGCTCGAACCGCCTGCGTCGCGAGCTTCCGTTCCTGCAACGTGATGCGTTGGTACCAATAGCGACCCTCAAATCAGTCGTCGAGCAATTGGCTACCTGCTCTCGAAGAGTGTTGAGTAGAGTGTTGCGTTCTCTGCGCAGCTTGGCGATCTCCCCGTCTCTGGTAATGCAACCGCAACCTTGCATCAACACCTATCAAAGCGACGAGGATGCCCAAAGAGCGAGTATCGTACCGTTTGGCAATGCGACTCTCGAGACTCGCAACTCGCTCCGACTCTTGGCTCGCCATGCGCTCTTTGACACCGGCAAGCTCGCGCTCGAGCTGTCTGATGCGCACATCCTGCTTCGCTCTGTCCGACTGCACCATCGAATGGCGGAACGAGACGTCCTGCAGCTCCTTCTGATAGATCTCCTGCTCGTGCCGCACGCTTTCGATCCGCTGGGTCTCCATATTTTGCTTCTCTCGGCGAAAGTCGGCCTCGCGAACCTGCAGCTCGCGTCGAACATCATCGAGATGGTGCTGCGATTCGGCAGATCGTCGTTCAGACTCTTCCAGGAGTTTGCGCAGCTTCGTGGACTCGGCTGTTTGTATTTCCAAGGCGTTCTGTTGCATCATCAACGCGTTGCTAGCGAGTTAGAAACTCGTGAACATTCACAGCATGCTTCAGCGCAGTCACTCACCTGCAAATCATCATTCCTCATAGCTAGTTCGTCAGTTTTGTGCTGCCACTGCAATTGGATCATCCGTGCACGCTTTTGCAAGTCGTGAGCGTCTCCGAGGATACGCCGTCGCAGCTCGTCGCGATCGCTTTGCATCGCCAGCAAAGCAGCGACCAGATCCCCGCGATCAAGCGACTGCAATTCGCGCTGACGATGGTGTTGCCGCCTCCGCTGCTGCAGTCTTCCTTCATCAGTCTGGTGTAATGCGGTTGTTGATGCGCCACTGGTATCATCATCGATGAAAACTGGTATCAGGTCTTCATGTTGTAGCTGGCATAAGCTGCACGAAATAATCGGTGCAAACGCGGTCGGCATGGCACTTTCAGCCGCCACCTCATCCGTTTGGGCGGTGGCAGGAATCAAAAGCAGTAGGAATTCTCCCCATGTGATGGTCCCGCCTGCTTTTCGATGCTTGGATTGCTTCTCTAGAGCCACCTCAACATGCGCTACGAGTTTAGTACGCGCGTCCTGGCTCCCAACGGCCACCAACACACCCGGGTCTTCACCAAGAGCGCGCAGTAGTGCTGAACAGCGCACAAGACCAGTCTCGTACACGTCGATGCGATGAAAAAGCGTGCGAAGCGCAGTCTCCGTCGCCGGTCGGAGGTATCGACGTCGACGTGCGGCAGCTCGACCGACCGCCTGAGCACTCGCTGTCACCGTCAGTCCATCTTCATCGTTTCGTCCTGTAACTTGGACGTGGTCAACAGACTCCTCGACCTTGTTATTCGTTCGTGGAGATCGACGAGCTCCACCGTCCAGCTTGGCTTTCATTG
Organism: Phytopythium cucurbitacearum (nom. inval.); assembly: GCA_023336425.1. NCBI lineage: Eukaryota > Oomycota > Peronosporomycetes > Pythiales > Pythiaceae > Phytopythium > Phytopythium cucurbitacearum (nom. inval.). Next base: position 15,233 of record JAADXC010000370.1, on the reverse strand, counting down.
TATCAAGCCGATGTATCAGCATTCGACGCTCCGCCTCCATCGCTGCCTCCGAGTTGCGCAGACGCGCATCACGATGTGCGACCAGCAACGAGGCAGTATCGAGGCGCTCCTTTGTGTGCGATAGCCGCCGTTCGAACGCTTCTAGCTGCCGCAGACCATCATGAAGCTGGCGCACCTTGTCTGCAACGACTCCGTGGCTCTGCCACACAACCCGTCACTTTGTCAAAACAAGCATCTCTGACCAGTCAAAGCCAACAAACATCCACATACCGCACTGTAGTCGGAGACAGACTTGGCCATACGCTGCAACATCTCGCGCTCGATGGTCAGAGTTCGCACAGCTGCAACCACTTTGCTGTTTGCGAGCTCGCAGCGCCTCTCCGCCTCGTGCACTCGCGCAACTTGAAGATCGCGCTGCGCCTCAACATCACGAATGCGCTGCTTCCACAGTTCGCACTGCTCTTCAAGGTTCCCACGCGAGACTTTGAGTTCGGCGACTTGCGCTTCCAATCGGCGATCACCAGCGCTGAGGGCGAGCTCCTTTGACTGAAGTTGCACCATGAGCGCCACAACCTTCTCGCGCCACATGCTCAACACTTTGATATAGAGCTGCGCAGAGCGGTTGGCAGCCTTCTCGTCGTCCAACCCCTTGGACAATGTCCCCTCACGGGCCAGCTCGCTCTGCATTCGCTTATCGTGGATCGCCAGGATACGCTCGAGCGCTTGAACGCGACTTTGCAGAAGCGAGCGTTCGTGGTCGCCACTGCCGCTATCATCGATAACCACTTGCACTTCCACGTCCCTGTTATGAGTCTTGGAGACGTCGAGGCGCCGATCACTACCAGAGTCATCGTGCCTAGAGCGATCGACCACAATAGATGCAGAGTACCCCCTGGACTTCGACAGAATCGCAGGAGGTGACTCCGCCGCCGCATCGACATCTTGAAAGAACTTGCCATCCAAGTCCAGGGATGTTTCGCGACTGTCCACTCCGAGCTCGCCGAGACTCGTCTTCTCCTCGTTATCGTCCTGCTGCTCGGAACGAATGCTCTCTGGTGTTAACAATCGAGCACCTGCAATCGCACGACCGACGTCCACGTCACCATCGACATGCAGTGCCACCAGCTCGCTCTTGAGCTGCAACCGCGAGTACAGTTTCTCAGCTGGCGTGACCTGTCTGAGTGAATGCTGTCAGATCGCTATCGGCCGACCAAGCAGCAGACAGCACACATCCTCACCGTCCGTCAAGCATCTGGAGCCCTGGCAGCATCGTCACCACCTCGCGCCGGTAGTCCTCACGCTGCGCGACCGGATTTCCATCAAGCGAGAGACTCTCGAGCGTCGAAAGCGGCACCAAGTAGCGCAGCTCGCTCAGCATCGCGACGCGGTTTTCACCTGCATCCAAACTGCGCAGCCTGGTGCATCGTGCCAGACCCTGTAGCGACTCGCTGCAATCTCACATGGATATTTAGTCGATCAGTTACGACTAGGAAAGGCAGCTCGAAGCGCACGTACATGGCGTTGCCGCGCAGGTCAAGCCGCTCGAGGCGTGGCAGCCATGCGCCGAGATCGGCGGGCAACAGGCGCAGCTGGTTGCGGCTCAGGTCGAGCTGCTCGAGGTCAGCCAGCAGCCGCAGCTGCTCCAGCTCCTGCAGTGCGTTGCGCGACAGGTTGAGCCGTCGCAGCCCCGGGAACTCGCGCGCGATCTGCTCGGCCAGCTCGCGGGTCAGCGCCGCGAGCGGCATGGCAGTCGCGCTGAAAAAAACTGGGGAGATGGCAATAACGGATACAGAAGATAGACGATCGTTCGAATCGACTGTGGATCGTGTACAATTTGTATCTATTGTGTTTTCCAATAATTGGACCTTCAACATGAAGGTGAGTGAGTTTGAGTCTGAGCTCCTACCACGGCCACCACCAAGTCCGCCACTTGTCCGGCAGCGCCGAGCGGAAGCCACAGAACCACACGTCGCACTGGTGAACGCCGTCGCGAGTGTACCGCGCGTGGCAGGCAGCGTCGGACTCAGCTCCGGCGGACGGACACGGGATCGGCAGCTGCCACGCCGGGTCGTAACCATACGCCGACACACCGTCCGACACGAACAGGTCAAGCGCTGCACCACGGTTCGCGACCATGTGGTGCTCTCGCACAAACTGCATGCCGGCCTTGCGGGTCTTGTCCACGGCGTCGACGTTCGCCGGGTCAGCCACCCACTCGATCGTCGGCGCAGGGTTGGCGCGATCGTACCCGACGTAGTGCTGCATCTCGATCAACCCGAGCGACGCCAACAACGGCGACACGTCGCGGTTCACCACCAGCAACGCGCCGGTCGCAGCGATCTCGAACAGCTCGGGCATGAGGTACTGGAAGTGTCGTGTGGTCGTGATGGAGGCGCGGTACGACCGAACATATGACGCATAGAGTTCAGTGTCCATGCTCGTGCCGATCGACAGACGGCTGGCATCGAGCAGGCTCGGGTTGGAGCTCTGGTACTCGCTGAGCCAATGCCAGAGTGGACACGAGTCGCCGCCGAGCTCCGGCGAGAGCAGCAGCTTGTCGATCGGGAAGGTATTGAGCGGAGCCTTGGCAGCGTCGGATAGCGCAGCATGGGGAGACCACATCAGCATCGGCAGATCTCGTGGGTTCATCGGCGCGCTAACAGACGCCAGGTAGTTGTCCAGCGTGTACGCGTACGGACTGACGACCAGGTCGGCACGCTTCAGGATCTTCTCGCGGATGACCATTGGGTCGAGCTGGTTCAGATCGCGAGGGTCATCGATCCAGACGACGACCATAGCTCCCAGCGCGCGCAGCTCGTGGAAGTACCGATTGTGCTGGAGAAACAGATCCATCACGTCTCCGTCCTTGTCCTCCAACCGGTTGACACAGAAGAACAGCACTGTCGGAGCCTTCTTCGGGTCTTCCTTGTAGAAGTAGTCGGTCGGGTCGCGCGTGACCAGGTCCTGCCACTCCGCATCAGCTCGGAGGGTGTCGAACAGCCGCGCGGCGGACGGCGACCTCCGCGACGAACCACCACACCCGACCAGGTACTTGCGGCCGTTCGTGCGACGCCGCCGCTCGGCGACCCACGCCTTGACCTCGCGCTGGTCGACGGCGTTGACGGGGAACAGCCGCGCGTCCGATCGCGGCGCCGCCTCGACGAGCGCGCGCATGTCGGCGTCCATCTCGTGGTAGAAGCCCAGCAGACCGTTCGACTCGCCGTAGTCGACGAAGAAGCCGTGGAAGCGCAGGCGGCCGAACGCCTCGAGCGCCAGCACGGTCGACGCCGCCACGAACACGAGCGACAGCGCCATGGCCGCGCCGATCACCGGCCACGTCACACCGGCGCATCGCGAGCGATTACAGCGCCGCCGACTCGCGACAGGCAGCGGCGTCGTCTTCCGCCGGCGTCGGCGAATGATCATCCGCGCGCAGACCTCGACGGCCCACGTCCAAGGCGAAACTGAAGTTCGCCTGTCTCGGTCCTTCCCGAGCTTGTCGTCGACGTACTCGCCGCCGCTACTACCACCTTCGCCCGCGAGGCGGCTCCAAGTTCCCGCAGGCACGGGACACACCGGCGCGACCTCCGTCTCGCTGGACGGCCCGCGGATCCGCACGGCCATCGCGCTGGAGGCGAACTGACGAGTGGCGACGCCCTGGCGACGATGACGACTGTCAAGTATCCAGGTCGTGCGTCCTTCTGTGCTTTCCGTGAGTATCGTGGTGTGAGACACACTGTGTCCCCGCTCAATTGCCACGTTGGTTGCTGGTCAGCACAGAACGAGGGGCAGCTTAATCCCGGACAGATGGTCGTCTGCCTCGTCACGAGGGTTTTTCACTCGGAATCATGGACTTTTGGGTCTTTGCTCTCTCTTTTGCTCGACTCAACAGATGGACGCTACCGCCACCAGCGCGATCGGTGAACTGTAGTGTGCCCTCACATCAAAACGCCGACCGGAAAGGAGGAGCAGGAAAGAACAGCGGGCAATAGATTGCCGCGTGTAGTTGAAGGGGGGAGGAGAACGCTCGCGCGCCGCCTCTGTGGGGACCCAGCTCGGCCAGACCAGCGCGGCCGACGGGGGGCAACGCGGCCATGCACTATGAGTTCATCGGAGGCCTGGAGGTCACGTACGGCAACGCGCTGGCCGGCGGCGGCAGCTTCCACCGCGTGACAACAGCCGAGGGAGCTGCCGCCGAGGTGACGCCCGCCACGTATCTCTGGTACAAGCTGACGGCCAATGCGGGGGACTCGCCGCCTTCCTCGGTGTCCGGCGCAATGCCCAGCTCAGGAGGAGCCTCGGCGAGTGGCCGTCGGCAGTCAGGCGCTGTATCTTCAGCCGGAAACTCCGCTGCTGCTTCCGGTTCGAGCGGCTCCGACAGCGGCATCACGGACCTGCTTGTTGCCGGGGAAGAACCGCCAACTGCCCGAAGTGGCGATGCGGATAACGGGACCGAGTGGATTAAACTGGACAAGTCGATCGACCGCCAACGAGGTCTCTATTTGTGGTACCGGACTGCGCCGGTGTCGACGCCACAGCGGTCATCGTCCAGCTCGCGCGACTCGGATCCCCTCCCGAAGAACCTGCCACTCAAGGAGATCCGCGTCGTCCGCGATCCGAAGGAGGTTCCTGAAGGCTTTGAAAGCTTGCAAGACCCGATCGTGAGCTCGCTCGCTAATGGGAGTAAGAGGATGCTGATTGCTGTTTGCTGCTTGCTTGATGACGGGTTTATTGACGTGATTTATGCGTGTGTTGCAGAGGAACTTCGGACGTACTTGTGCTTCCGCCGCCTCAGTGCTGACGATTTCTCGGGCTCCAAATGGTCGATCCAGACTCAGAAAGTGGGGAACTGGATCGAAGTCAAGGACCTGTCGTCGAACCAATGGTACATTGCCCAGATCCTGAACCAGTCAACCGCCGAGATCCGAGTCCACATCGCCACGTGGTACAAGGGTCGCGACGAGTATCTGACGCGAGCGACGTGCCGCAACCGTGTCGCCAAGCTCGGCACGCACACGAATCTCTACTTGTCGCCGTCGTATCCGTTCACGCGGAGACAGGGAAGTTTGTGGAACGTTGGTATGAAGGATCTGCAGCAAGCACGGGAGGACTTTGATCGGCTCTTTTACGATCGGAACAAGCATGAGGCTTACTTGCAGCGGCATTTGATCCCGTTTCTGGAAAAGTCACTGCTGTGCACACTTGCCGCCAGCGATTTGGCAGAGGACATGAACTTGTTCCACCAGCACGTGACCAAGAACGCTGTTGCGTATATGCTGAGTAGCGACGGGAACGCATCGATGCCGCAAATGCTGTCGCTTCTGCGCATGATTCTGAACGCTCACAACTCGTGCATGTTCTTTTATCTGAAGTATCAAGGCACGTATTCGGCGGCGAAGTACCAAAAGCTCGTTTACACGTCGTATTTGGTGAGTCCAGACTCGCTGGCTACCATCCCGACGCGCCACCCTTGCCGGTCGTTCTATTACGTCGACAATGTGGACTTGTTTGTCCAAGCGGGTGGATTCCGAGTCATCCTGCAGAGACTCGCTCTCGCTGATATCCCGCTGACCGAGGTGGTAGTATATTGCATGCTGCTGAAGCAGGCGAAGCCGTGTTTGGTGCAGCAGAAGCGCCGAAAGAGCTCATCGAGTCGTCGGCGATCTGCTGTTGATATTCAGGTGGAGGATTTCTTCCGCGACTTCTTGAACGCGGTATTTGCGCGGCTGCGGCGGATGAGTGGCACGGAACTGAAGGACGACGATCGAGTGATCGACCAAATCGTGGGGTTGCTTGAAAGCATGTATCGCGACGGAATGCTGCTCGGAAGCGGAAGCGTGGAGCCTGACGTCGATGACCCTGCATCTACCGAAGGGTTCTCTGGAGGGTGTGACATCGTGTTTGCGGAGGCGATCGAGATGTTTCACTTGGATCTGTCGAAGAAGTTCATTTGCTGTCCTTTCTTGGGTCAGCGACTTCACGGAATCTCGCGGATCAACGACTTGATCGCAATGGCGCAAAAGAGAGAGATCATCCAGAAGAAGACTAGCTTAGGGCTGCGAAGGAGTTCGTCTTCCGCATCGTCAACAGGTGCCGCGCTGAGTGCAAGCGGGTTGTCCTCGTCGTCTGCGAGTTCGCAGCAACCTGCAGCAAAGTGGCTTCGTCCAAAGTACGTGGTTGAGTGGCTCACTGGGTCAGATGTCCTCGAAGTCATTTTGGGAGACCGCGAGTGCTGCCACAAGTATGAACTTCAAGAGGGGACTCATCTCGAGATCTTGAAGCGCTCGAAGAGGATATTTGAGTTTGTGGCGTCCAATGGTCTCCTCAGCGACAGCCACCTGGTGCTGTTGTGGAAGACGGGTTTGAACCAGCTCCGGTCCGGGAGGAAAACGATATTTGACGTCCTTGCTTCGCTCGGCAATGTGCTATCGGCAGAACTGATGGATGTTCTCGCTGTTTTACTCACACAGGTCCCGATCGATGAGTACGACGAGTTGTTGGTTCACTTCATCAAGCGAGTCGTGTTTATCGCGTCGAAGCAGGTCGTTGAGAGCGAGGCTGCAGGCTTCAAGATGAGCTTAAGCTCTCTGGTTAGCGTTGCGTCGGGGTCAAAGAGTCAGAGCAAGTCGAACGCGAGTTCGCAGAAGGACGTCGAGATTTTCAACAAGATCGTGAAACTGGGATGCTGTCTGCTGTGGAACGCAATCATGCAAGTCGACGCTAATGGAGAGCGCCTCCGCGTATCCATTCGCTCCGACGTCGAAAGCGCGCTCGCCGAGTCATTGAATCACGTTCAGAAGCTGTGGGTACCTATTGGTTCGTCATCCGCGTCCGCGAGAGAGCAGCTGCAGCTTCTGAACGAGTATCTGCTCAAGTGTTCTGATAATATCCGAACCGGAACATTGGTGGAGACATCGATGAACCTGATTGAGCGTATTGTGGATGGGTTTGGCCACGGATCTACGGTGTCGTCCTCGTTGTCCTTGTCGAAGGGTCCCCAAGCGCCTACTTCGCCTAATGATCTGCTGAAGGAGCTGAACAATACACACAATATTGTCCAGCTCGTCATCGATGACATTCGAAGGTTCATGGCTGACTCGGTGACGAAGGGGTCAGCGTCAGAGGACGCTATTCGGAGGCGATTGTCTTTTCTGGGGTACATTGTGACCAAGTCCGATATCACTTTGTCGTTCGCAGCGATGACGGAGTTGTGGGTGTGCTTCAATAGCTCGACGAATACGGCTAGAGAGCGCGACATCTTCTTCCTGTGGTTTACCGAAGTGATTCCTGACCCGAACAATTTTGTGCATCGCGCATATTCAGGGAACACTGCCTTTTCGGAGCCGGTGGCAAGAGAGATCTTCCAAGCATTGATCCATTCGCCGACAGCGTCGTCCAGTGGAGGTGCCAAGGGAATCCAATTGCGACTGGAGGATATCGGGAAGCACTCGTTCCTGGCGCTCGAACGACTCTTCCGATTCGTCAATACTGCCGACAAGCTCTTGTCATGCACGAATGTTGTCGGGTCTACCAAAAGTGCCGTCACCCCGATCGATCCTCAGGACGAACCCGCTCCGTTCGTAGTTGAGTCGATCGACCTCAAAGGCCTGGACACGTTTTACGACGCAGCTCTCTGGGCCGAAGATGAAGACGTGAGCCAGCTCGTCATTGATTATTTAATTTATCTGCAGCTTCACGTAGGGTCCAAGTTAGTGCGTCGCGAGGTGTGGAGTGACTTCGTCGGCGTCTGTCTGGCTCGTATCCGCACGCGAATGGGGTCGGCTCCCACTGAGAAGGAAAAGCAAGAAGTTCGTCGCCTCCTGGTGTTGCTCAACGCGTTCCTTAACCAGTCCACCGTCCAGAGATCAGACTCGGCCAGCGCGCTTGACGGACCCGAGGAGCTGACTGTGTATGTGAAGACTCAAGACGGCCGCATCGCCGCGCCTTTCAAATACTACATGAAGCGAACAACCTTGGTCTCGGAGCTCCGTGACCGAGTGGCAAAAGACACTGGTCATCCCGCGGACAAGATCCGGATCGTGAATGAGCTGAAAACCAAGCTGACTGCTCAAGGACACGGCAAGTTTACGCTCGAGAAGGCTCGCGTGTTTAATGCTGTTCCTGTGGCACCGTCTGGAGCGAAGTACTCTTCTGCGACAACGCTGCCTGCTCCCCTTCATCGCAGTACCAAGCGCACAAATTTCGTGGAGGCGGTCCTGCTCTCCAAGGTAGAGAGCGATACGATTGGTCACACGAACCGGACTGTGCTCGACTATAACGGCAACGCGCTGACGGGGATGGGTGCTGGCTCGAGCAACAATACCAGCGTCGAGAGCGACTGGCGAATGGTGAAGTCGGAGATCTCGAACAATGATCGGTGGCTGGAATTGCTGTTTGACCTGCTGCCATGGAGCGGCGGGATCTCGGAGGAGGTATGGAAAGTGCTGAAACTACTAGACTCGAACCATGAGATGGAAAAGCGCACGCGAACGCTGAACGGTGTGTTGGCGATTGACGGCTCGATTCGGAAGTTCCCGCAGAAGTTTGAGTGGAACTCGTTGCTGGACTTGTCCTGTCCGTCAAAATTGCTGTACCAGTTGGAGTTAATCGAGAAATTCGCACTCTGTGTGGATGGACGACCAACCGATGACGATGATGAACATGATGGCCATCGCTCGAGCAGCACTATGGAAATCGACGGCGCAATCGGCACGGTCAACGCGTGGAGCTCGTCGTTTCTGCAGCTTGGCGGTAAAGCTCAGCTCGAGCAGTTTGTGCTGGCATCGAATCATGAAGAGCTGATTCGGCAAGGCACGTTGACCGTGATGTGCTTGTCCAAGCTGCTGAAGCTGTTGTGTCACTTTGTGCTCGTTGAAGCCAGCATTGCCGAGGAGGATGGTGATGAAATTGAGGGAGATCGCGAGAGTATCGTTCAGAAACTGTTGGAATTGCTGAGCGCTCTTCAAAGCATTGACGCCACAAGAGCTGACAGTGGCGTGTCTTCGTCGGGATCGGGACGGCAAACCAAGGTGGAAACAGGATCACGAGTCGGTCTACCCTTGCATTTGATGCCGTACGCACGCCCTGAAGTCCGTGATCAAGACAGTCCGGATGATATACCGTGCGAAGCTTATCTGTTGACGCGCACGACGTCCTGTATCGCAGCAGTCGCGCTAACAGCCGAGCAGAACGCGCTGGATTTGCTCATGACTTACCCGAGCCACGAGCAGCTCTTTTTGCACAGTCTGGTGGAGAGTCCATTTCAGTCTGTTCGTCGTGAGGCGGCTAACGTCATTGCAGCATTTTCGACGACGAAAAATCGAGTGGAAGAGGATCGTGCCAGGTGTTGCGCCTTTTACCTGGAACTCCTCGGAGGCTATAGCGGCGACGTGATTGGCCAAGAGTACTATAACGTGTTTACGCTGCTGGTATCGAGTGCAGGCGATCTGTCTGAGTTCTCGATTCTTTCGTCGGCGCGAATTTTGTGCCGACGCGTCCGAAACTTCGAGCCTGTGGACGACGGTCCGGGAGTTACGCCGACACCGTCAGTGTCGATCAAACTCCCACGCAAGCGAGTCGCGATCTCTTCGCTCAGCGGCAAATACCCGCCTCCTGTCGATGTGGACATTCAATTGGAGTGCATCATGACGACTTTGCTGTCGATTATTCGACGAATCCCCGCGGTGTTAGCAGAGGAGGACTCCAGCACCGGCGTGCGCAGTCTGCGCGAGGTTGTGGCTGCCACCTTGCACAAGGACGAAGGGATAATGGCAGAGCTGTTCCACGGGTGTCTGTTTGCGACTCCGAGTTCGTCTGAGAGCGAAGACCAATCGGTCGGGTCGACGTCGAATGAGCACAGTTCTTCGTCGCACTACTACCTCCAGCAGCCAAAGTGTCGAAGCGACTCGTGCCGGAAGATCGCGTATGAACTGCTCTCGGAGCTGTCGATCGACAATACGAGCGGGTTGAGCTACTTGCTGGTTCAAATGGGAAACCAGCATTCACTAGAGCGGCCGCCGGCATCGGTAGCGCCTGCGTCGACGCAACTGAGCTCGAGCAAACGCAAAGGTGTGAAGGCGATGAAGGAAGCCGCCTCGAATCAGCAGCTGATGCAGCGTGGCAAGTACGTCGGTCTGAAGAACCTGGGATGCACGTGCTACTTGAACTCGACTGTCCAGTGTTTCTTCATGATCCCACGGTTCCGGCGCCAGATTCTTCGTCTTTCGAGCGCTGCTTCTGTCGCTGTTGCGCCAGAGGAGCCAAGCTTACTGTACGAAATGCAGTCCGTCTTCGCGCATCTCGAGGGCAGCGCCAAGCCTTACTACAACCCTCGTCCGTTCACGAAGGCAATGAAAACCTGGGATGGCGAAAGTATCGATGTGAGCATTCAGCAGGATGCGAGCGAGTTCCTGACGTCCTTTTTCCAGCAGATCGAGTCGGAAATGAATGGGATGGGGAATGGTACGAGTGGGGACTACCACGGTGACGAGAACATTCTGAACACCTTCTTCGGCGGCGAATTCAGCAATGAACTGGTTGCGGAAGGGGATCGCTACAGCGAGCGCTTCGAGCCTTTCCACTTCATTTCCGTGCCTGTGCGCGATCGGAAGAACCTGCGCGAGTCTTTGGACGGGTGGGTCGAAGGTGAGAAAGTGAGCTACACATGGGAGAAGCCGAACAATGGCGACGACGTCGAGCAAGTGGAGGGCGATGGCGAGTCAGTGGAGAAAGTCACGCTAGACACTCACAAGCGGATCTCCATTTCCAAGCTCCCCGAGTATCTGATCATCCATCTGAAGCGCTTCGAGTTTGATTTCGAGAAAATGCAGCAGATCAAGCTCCACGACCGGTTCGAGTTCCCCATGGAGCTCGACATGTACCCTTACACAAAGGAGGGCCAGCAAGAGAAGCGAAAGGCATCACAGTCGCCAGCAACATCGGATGAGATGCCGATCGAGTCACAGGACGCCAACACGGATGCCAGCCGATCCGGCTCGACAGGCTCTGATAGCAGAACGACGGCACCGGAGTACTCCCAGTACCGCCTGGCTGGAACTGTTGTTCATATGGGGACGGCTCATTCCGGTCACTACTACTCCTTCCTGCGAGAGCAAGAGACGGAGGGTTCGGAGCGATGGTACGAGTTCAACGATACGCTAGTCACGCCGTTCGATCCCGATCATATTCCGAGCGAGTGCTTCGGTGGTGAAGAAGAGTCTCGTGCGCGACTCCGGAGTGGGTCGGGGCCGTCGTCGTCGTCCTCCGGCTCGCCGCATGTGATGAAGAATCGCAGCAGTTTCATGCTCATCTACTCTCGCGTTCGACCAGTGTTGCGGAGTGCAGAGCATGAAAACAAGGCGAAGCCTCCTATCAGCTTCTCTGCTGCTGGACTGGTTGTATCATTCTGCAAGAAGCTGCTGCTGCGATCCATGCCTCGACTGTCGGAGTTGCGCAGCAAGGGTCACATTGTTGCGCCGGAGACTATCCGGAAGCAGATTGCGCTGGAGAACCGCTTGTTCTGGCGGAAGAAGTACCTGTACGACAGCCGGTACTTGAAGTTCACATACGACTTGGTCACGTCGTGTCTGGTTGGGTTAGAAAGCGCCAAGAACATGGCGATACTGCCGACGTTCGAGCCTCCCGAAGTGCAGTTCGACGCGCTGCAGATGGCGACCAAGTTTGTGTTCGGCACGCTGTGGCAAGGCGGCGATGTGAGCAAAGTGCTGGAGTGGAGGCTCATCTTGCAGTCGTTGTACCACTCGGACGTTGAGGGCTGCCATTGGTTCCTGACGACCATGAGCTCGAACGAGGCGCTGCTGTTGGATCTGCTCGTGTTCAATGAACACCGGGAAGTCCGCGCGCTGACGGCGAGTGTCATCTCGGAAGCGATTGTCACGTCGTCCAATTCTGGCTTCGAGGAAGAGCAAAGTCTCGAGCCGCCGGCAGGGGAGGCTGGAGCAGCTCAGGACAAGCTTCCAGTCTCGTTCGACTTTATCTTTTTCTTGCTCCAGCTCATGCCGGCGCTATTGTCCGTGCCGGTGCAGCATCACGCCGAGTACTTCACGACGATATACGAGTTTGTGAACACCGGTCGCAACGAAGGCTCATTCCTGGTGCTGAACGGCGTCGTTGGAGCCGTCGTGTCGCTCCTGACTGGCTTGGGACAGACCCAGCCGTTGCTGCTGCCTCAGCTCAAGAAGCACAAGCCTCGACAGATCCTCAAGCGTATCGACCTGAGCGCGACGGTGCTGAGGCTACTATCAGTGCTGATTCGGTGTGCGTTGCCGCCGGCAATGGACGTCCCTGTCGAGAAGGACCATCCTTTGGCGGTGCCGATGCGTATGGCCCAAGAGCACGTCGAGCTGCTGCCGTCGGATCACGAGGTGCTGCTGAACGAGCGGTTCGTGATGCTGCTGACCCAGCGCGCGAACCGGTACACGCGCGAGACCAAACCGCTCGAGATGATCGTGATGCACCTATGCTGGAACAGCCGTCGAATGACGTCCATGTTCTTGAGCGCCATCATGCACGGCATCGAGACGGAGGACCACCACGATGTCAAGCCGTACTTCCGCACACTCAACGCGTTGTTCAAGATCCGCGATTTGCTTGCATCGGAGCGACTGATCGACGGGATGACGAAGCTGCTCGCTGTGATGGCGTCCCAGCAGCGATACTACAAGGCGACGGAGACATCGATCGACATGCTGACTCGGCTCGCCAAGCGGCACGGCGCTGTCGCGCGGTGGTTACTGGAGAACCACATGAGCTGTGCGTGGATGGACAAGTGGCTGTCGGCGCATCGCGGTCCTGAGGGGTATCTCCAGATGCGCAAGACGTCGCTCGTCAAGCCCAACAGCACGTCGTCGTGGGTGAATGTGAGTGTGACGAGCTCGGGTCTGATCAAGGCCATCGACCGCACCATCTCGAAGCTACTGCCTCGCATCCGTAGCATTCTAGACCCGAACACCGCGCTGGAAACGTTCTACGACAGCGACGACAACCCGTCGCGCCTCGTTGGACGCCGCGTTCGCGTCAAGTGGGCCAAGGACAAGTGGTACGAGGGCATGGTCGAGCGGTTCGACGAGGAAGCGTACGAGCACTTTGTCGTGTACGACGACGGCGACAAGCGCTCGTATCACATGTCGGAGAAGATATTCTACGTCGTGGATGGTCAGTCGCCGCCGAAGCCGCGCAAGAAGTAGTAGTAGCCGTTGCTGCCGCGGCGCACCGACGCGCGAATTGGCTGTCGTAAGCGAGGTCTTACACAGCACCTAGCTCCATTGCGCAGCGCCACCTGAGTGTATATGCATCCGGCAAGAGTACATTGCGAGTTTGAATTCGCCGTTGTTGATTTTGCTCATCTGTTCGATGTCATTCCCCAAAGCAAACATTTGAGGTGAACCATGCGATTTCAACCAATGGAAAGCCAGATCTAAGCTTCAATTAGGCAAAAATATCAAAATTCACCAATCAGAGCAGTCATTGTAAATTTGATTTTGTACGATTGATTTAGTAAACTTAGGACTGGTCTCTCAACCCGTTTTGGGATTACATGATCAAGAGTTTGTGACGTTTCTTGTTGGACAGCAGTTGCGATTCGTATCAGTCCTCGTTGTAATTGTATAAGAACACGATTATTCTTACATCACAATAATCAACTCCTACCATTCAATTATAACAATTATCTTACCACGCAATCACACAATTACAACACTTTGCCAGCCACACAATTATCGACGTCCGAATGTTACACAATTACAACACATCGCACATCGCCTACCACGCAATTACCGACGTTCGACTGTCACACAATTACAACACTTTGCCTAGCAACCTACCACCATTCAACATTCACACACAAAAACACTTACCAACCTTCAAGCCACTTACCTTTCCGTCACTTTCGTCTCGGGGGCGTGTCGCAACCGACACTAATGATGAGTAGGATTGCAGCGCCTCCGCTGCCAGGGTGTGGTGTGGAGGTTGCTCACTTAGACGCTGCAATGTAGAGTTGGAATCATCTCTTGAGCTATATGCGACGAGAGCCACCCACTGATTCGCGCGTAGCGTGAGACCGCGTCGGACTTCCAACGTCCAAACATTCGTATGGCTAGGCTGTCGAAGCCGGTATTGAATAGTGCGGATGCTCCGCCGCTTCTGAGTGAGTGCGAGCCGTACCGGTTTGGATCTTCTCCGGCGAGACTGGCCGCATTCTTAATCGCTTGCACCACGTCTCGTGTTTGTAGGTTGGTGGACGCGTCGATCTTGCAGAGGAGCGAGTTTGCCGGAGACGCGGTGGCCATGTGGTGCTCCACATGGAACCAATCTGCGATAACGGGCAGCACCAATGCAGCCCGGTTCTTGCGAGAACTCTGATGTTACCTTCTCCAAACTGGTCACTTTTTCCTCCGCGAAAGTGGATCGCGATCTTTACAGTCTGGTTGAGAGCGTAACACGGCTTGTCCTTTGCTGAGAGAAAAGTCACATCCCGGCGTTGGATCGCGTATGGTTGGGTCCTTGTCCCGTTTGCGAGGTACTCCGATCGTCGGAGCAGAAAGAAGAAGCCCACGACCGTAGTCCCCCACAAGACACAGTCGTGGGCTGTGACAAAGTCGAGAGACCGGTGCATGTGCCGCAGGATGGTGGTTGTGATGGAGCTCTTGGGATTGGCTGGTGGGTCTGATCGGCGCATGCCTGTGATCGCGAGCTTGTGTCCTGGTAGCAGGCCGACTTTATATCCGATTGTGCGCTGATGATTCCACGAGATGTGGCTGATCTTGGCGAGCACGGTCGAGGAAGAGCTGCCCTTTGTTTTCGACCATCCGTAGCGCCAGCAATAGGTAGCGAAGAGGGCAAGAATGTAACGGGGTTACACAGTCTGTAACTGGGTTACAGAGCAGTACAGTCGGACTGTACTGCGTTAGGTGTGCAACACTAACATTTGTTGGGTACATTTTGGGATTAGTGTGACCAACACTAATCCATACATAAATTCGGTCGAAGCGCTCGTGACCAGTCACGGACACCTCCCAAAATACATGCATTAGGGATTAGAGGTTAGGTACCTAGGCAGAACGCTAGACAATAAGACAGTTCTCATTTTGGACACTAGCACAGACTTCGGTCCGTTTGTATTGAACTGTACAGTGAACTGTACAGTTTGTATACAAATTTGTATACGCTTCCTTACACGCGCTAGTGTAAGCCAGTAACCGAGCGTAAGCCTCGCC
>JAADXC010000037.1:0-93760 GCA_023336425.1 Phytopythium cucurbitacearum (nom. inval.) | reverse complement strand
GAAACACAGATCGCTGTTGGTTCTCGAGCTCGCGTGCATTGCTTCCGGTCTCGGTCAGCTATTGCGTCAGGCACATCGTTTGATCGCCCAACTCGCGCTTGCGGAGTCAGGTCCGCATCTCCATGAGTGCCTTGTCGAGAAGGTTCTGGGCAAAGCTCTCGCGTATCTGGACGATACCCACATGACCAGATCGCTCGCTGGAATCCTGTGTTCTCAAGGAAGAGCTCGTCGATTCGCTTGACCCTGAGTCCAATGCTCGAGATGGCAACCCATGGAGCCGCCTCGTACAGTCACATACCAATCTGGTCTGCGTTGTCTTGACAAACTGTGTTGCCCCGTCCACGGATGGCTCACAGGCTCCGCATCGTGTGCTGTTGAAACCGTTCGTGGTTGACCGACTCAACCGGAGTGTGTGGACGTCTTTTGGTCATATTCTCCAGGCGATCGAGGCGAAGATGATCGACCTCGCGAGCGCTACAGATGGGAAGAGCTACCCATGAACACTTGAACCAGCCGCCACCTTTTCTTCTAGACTGGTGAGCAAGTGGATAGTTCTGTTCGACATTCTCCCCACCTTACATGCCGTGTGGTTCATACTGGTATGCACTGAATATGCACAAGCGAGTGACGGTATGGCAGTGACGGTGAGCCCACTGCAAAAGTTGGTGTCCTCAAACAGACGCAGGAGACAAGCTCGATGAAGTATCAAGTGGTGAGTCAAAAGGGTCGTGGCGTGGACCTTAATCGGGTCAAGCGTTTTGCCCATGTCATGCAGCAGGAGCTGGCACATCTTCGACAGCGCGACTACGTGCTGCCGAGTGTCACCTCGCAGCGGTAGTGGATCACGAACGCGCTGCACGCGATGGCATCCCCCTCGACGGGCGTGTACGGAGGGAACACGTTGCAAACGCAGACAACAATAAGCTGCCGAAGTGCGAACGCTGCTCCCGATCTAACCCAGCATCGACAGACTACCAGCTAGAAGGAAGGACAACACGAAGTGCAGATCTAGTAGCCCAGAGGCCAGCATTGGCAGTACCAGCACAGAACGAGCGCTGTCTTCGCCTCCTCCACCTTCGAGCTGCCTGGTCGTCTGGTCGCCACGGCGGAGGTCTGAACACCGAGATCCATTTCGCCACTGCCACACTCGCCCGCCCGCGTTCTCCGTCGCCAGGTCGCCGATCCGCCTCTGGAGACGGAGCTGCTTCCTCTCAGCAGCCGCCTGCGGTACGCGGCGACGCGGTGACGAGCGGCGGCTGTCACCAATTACCGCCCGCCTCCGCTCGCCGCGGCCACTGGTCGCCACTGGTTCGCGCCGGCGGCCGCTGGTTCGGGCCGGCCGCGCACTGAAATCCGGCGCCCTCACAGTCGCGGCGAGCGGGCGGTCGTTTCGGCGAATGCAGTGTTCGGGCGGGCGTTGCTGCCGAGAAAGGCCGGACGCTTGAGTTGGGTTGGTTGGCGGGGCGGGGCCCTAGCCCTCGCCAGGCCGGTCCCCCTCAAGCGGCAACCGCCGCAATGTATGCGCGCGGCAGGGCGAGGCGGTTGTAAACCCATTCCGTGTGACGGACGAGCCAGCGGCTCACTCAGCGGCCGGACGCAGCGGAGCCCACTCTCGCTCTCGCCACCCTGAGCCCCGCCGGCCCTGAGCCCCGACACTATTGAGGCGCTGACACATTGAGCGAGCCATGCGGACTATCTCGTTCCAGGACCTGTTCTCCAAGCCGCTGGAGCCGCGGCGCGAGCCGCCGGCCGACCGCCGCGCGCTGCCGCTGCCCCCGCCGGTCTCAACACACTCGACAACGCGTCTGCAGCCGCTGGGGGCGTCCCCGACGACGCCCGAGGCGCCGAAGGGGTCCATCGGCTTCATCCTCGGCGACGCGGCGCGCGCGGCCGGCGACGAGGCCGAGGACGAGGTCAAACGCGAGCTGCTGGCGCCGGCCGCGGGCCTCGAGGTGCGGCTGCCCGCGCTCGCGACGCCCGGCGGCCCGGACGAGGCACCGCCCAAGCGCAAGAAGAAGCGCAAGGCGCGCATCTGCAAGGAGCCCGGCTGCGACAAGTACGTCGTGGACCACGGGCTCTGTATCCGCCATGGGGTGAGCTCCAATGCTAAAGTATATGTGACCATTGTGTGAAGAATGACCTGACGATCTGTCGGACTGGGCAGGGGGGCAAGCGCTGCAACGTGGAGGGCTGCAACTGCCGCGCGCAGAACCGCGGGCTCTGCTGGAAGCACGGTGCGTGCCGCGGTCGACTGGCGCTATGGTCTGCGGGCGGGGGCTCACGCCGCGTGTGGCGGGTCGTTTTCGCTAGGCGGGTACACGATCTGCAAGGTGGACGGCTGCGCCAAGCGCGCCAAGTCGCGCGGCATCTGCTGGTCGCACGGCGGCGGCACGCGCTGCAAGACCGAGGGCTGCACCAAGATCGCCGTCTCGCTCGGCCGCTGCTGGGCCCACGGCGGAGGTGCGTTCCCCCCTCCTCCCCGAGCCGCCAGAGCCAATGGTCCAGCCATACTGACACAATGATGATGATGCTCTGCTGCCATCCCTCCCCTCTCCTTGACAACCTACAGGCAAGCGCTGCATGGTCGACGGCTGCCGCAAGCCCGCGTCGGAGCGCACCAACAACTTTTGCTCGGACCACTTCGCGTGGAGTCAGCGGGAGCCGTCCCCGCTGCCGCCGCCGGCGTTCGCGCGGCCATGAGGCGGCGTCTTATGAACGCTCGGGTCGAGCCATCAGCTCCGCCCTTTTCTCCTCCCCCTCAGTCATAATCACCGTAAGAAGAATCCACTCGGCGGCGCTCTATGCTGCCACGTCCCGTCATCGCGCGAATGCTGCGGAGACTTTGGTTGTCATCGTCCACGCACGTCACTCTCCTCCCCCATTTCGAGTAAACAGTGCGTGCCACGGCGCATCCCCTCCGCCGCCAGGCGACTGGCAAGCCAAACCAGTCGCCAGTCGCGCTCCCCCCCTACAGTCTCAACCCTCATCAGGTCTAGACACTCGCCCTGCCAATGCATTCACCACTCGCCTGCCGATGACTCGCTGGGCATTAGGCCATGCATCACTACAGGCGGTGGCCGACAGCGAACACCTTAAGTATCGGCGTTCACTGTATGGCGGGCCGGAGCTGAAGGAATATCGGTAGCTGGGCGGCCCAGATTGTCGAAGCGGTGGCCCGTCCCGCGGTACGGTACGGCACGGTAGGTGCGTTATAGAAAAAGGAGCCGAACCCAGCGCCGGCGCGGCCGGTGATTGGCTGGCTGGTAAACGGCGGCGGCGTCCCTCGCCCGGCGGCGCTGCACGCAGTGGGACGCTCTGGACGCGCGGGCGGTTGGGTGCGGCCGCCCCCGCGAGTCCAACGGCCCGCAGGCGGCGGCGGCCTTCGGGCGAGGGCGCGGGTCTTCTTGGGTTTTGGTAGTGGAGCCGGCGGAACCGACTGTGGAGAATTGGATTGTCCGCCGGGCGATGGGTGCGGCCGGACGGCGAAAGGGGTTGCCACTTGAGGGGGCGGCCGGTCGCTCGCGATGGTGCGACTGCCGGTTTTTGTCGCAGCGACTATCAAATGTCCACGCGGTTCCGGAGGGCGTTTGGCAGCCGCTCGCGCACCAAAACGCGTTTCGTCATCGTATTATTATGGCAGGGTATGCGATTACAGAGGTTTGCTCTCCAGCCGACTTCAACCTCGCGAACGGTCCCAAGTTCCAGAAGCCTCGGAATGGCTCGCCCGCGCTGGCGAGCGCCACCCACTCGCGCCGCCGCTCGCTCCGTTCTCTCGCCTTATATACGCATTCGCGCGGGCGTTTCCGCGGCCGGGCCGTCCCCGAACGCGGCTCGCCAGCGCGGCGATTGTCGCACGCCGTCTTGTTCCGAGCCGGCCGGAACCCGCCGAGAACCGGTGGCGACTGGCCATTTTTCTCCGAGCTCACCTGCTCCCGTCGCACTCACGCGACGTCCCACAGTATCTCCCACGGTGCGTCCCACGGTAATCGGAGGAGCCGATGCGACAAAATGCCATCACGGCTCGACTGGCGGGCAGCAACCCCCGCCGCTGTTGCCGCATCATGGGATGACCGCCGCGATGGACCGCCTGACTGTGAGTAAGAGCGTGTGAGCTCTCGCTCGTCGGGTCCGAGA
This sequence comes from Phytopythium cucurbitacearum (nom. inval.), assembly GCA_023336425.1. Taxonomy (NCBI): domain Eukaryota; phylum Oomycota; class Peronosporomycetes; order Pythiales; family Pythiaceae; genus Phytopythium; species Phytopythium cucurbitacearum (nom. inval.). The sequence goes on along the minus strand of JAADXC010000037.1, from coordinate 89,626 downwards.
GCACATCGGATGACGAGCTTCGAGGCTGTCGCCGTGTTCAGCTTGGCCGGTTCGAGCGTACTGTACAGTCGAGAGACACGCCGCGCTCGTCTTGCCATCGGCAGCAGTACCGTGATGCACCAGTGAAAGCAGACGGTTGACAATGGAAGAAAAGGAGGGGGGAGTATACTGATGGTATACTATCCTTCCGCCAAGTATACCTCTGTCAACTTAACCAGAGGCGGATAATTAGCCAGTCCCATCGACGCTCGCAGCGATGGCGACTCCCCTGCCGGCTAATGCGGCCGCGACCGTCCCGGAGGATGCCGCCTTCCAGGACGCGCTACCGCCGCCGTCGCCGACCGCGGAGCCCGCCGCCGCCGCCCCCGACGTTGACCTGACGCCGGTCGCTCCCGCGGGGGACGGCATCGCCTCCTCTTTGCCTCCCATTGCGCCGGTAGCATCCGCAGAAGTGAGAGGGTTGTCGCCGCCTGCCGAGGCCAAGCCCAAGAAGGGCCGCGGCGCCGGCAAGCGGCTCACGGACCGCGAGCGGCTGGAGATCCTGGAGCTGTTCGACAAGGGCGCGGGCGTGTCGAACGCCGACATCGCGCGGCGCTACGGCATCACGCGCGCGGCCATCCAGAAGCTCAAGGCCAAAGGCGCCGAGGTCAAGGCGCGCTACCGGTACGGCAGCGCCGGCTCGCGCGACGAGCGCAAGCGCGGATCGCACTCGGTGAGCGTGCCGTTCGAGAAGGAGCTGTTCGAGTGGGTGCGCGGGCTCAAGGCGCGCAAGGTTCCCGTGCCGCCGTCGCTCGTCAAGGAGAAGGCGAAGCTGCTCGTGCCCAAGTACAATCTGGGCGACTTCCAGGCCTCCAACGGCTGGTACTACAACTTCTGCCGGCGCTTCAGCCTCTCGACGGGCGTGTTGGTCGAGGAGAAGCTCGAGTCGGACGTGAACGTCCAGAAGCAGCAGCAGCAGCAGCAGCAGCAGCAGTCGCACCAAGAGGCTCAGGCGTCGCTGCCGCTGTCGGTTCAATCGCAGCAGCAGCAGCTCTATCAGCCGCACCTGTACGCGTCCGCCCACCTCGGCATGCTCGCGACCGGCAGTCCGCACCTCGACCTGCCGACCGAGGCCGCCAAGAGCGACCGCATCCTCGACCTGCTGGAGAAGCAGGCCGCGCTGATCGAGCGCCAGACGCGCGTGAGTGAGGAGCAGTCCGAGACGATGAAGAAGCTGCTCGACTTCCTCGTCACGGGCCAGCACGGCGGCTCGAGCGCCAACATCTAGGTGTTGCGCTTTCATTCTCCTCTTCCATCTTAGTGTGTGGACTCTATTGGTATGCTCGCAGTTGACAGCTCGCGCCTGTATTCTCAAAATGCAATTTGTCGTTTGCCCGACCAGAGGTCGCGTCTGTTTGCGATCTTCCCTCTCTGCCCAGCCATGGCCTGGAAACTGCGCGCACTCGTCGACATCTGCGTGCTCGCGCTGCTGGTGGTGCTGGATGCCCGCGACGTCTGGTACAAGGTGCGGTGGCTCGGTCCGGACGACCGCTTCCTCTTTCCGGCCGAGTTCACCGCCGTGCTCAGCGACAGCGTAGCCCACTCACCCGCGTCAACTGGTAGCATGTCCGCATGGAGTTCGTTCCTCGACAAGTGCGAATCGCTGCAGGCGTTCAGTGGCGGCTACTTCCAGCAGGCGCTCGCGACCAACTGCGTCATTGGCGGCGAACTCAACACAACCGGGGAGCTGATCCCGTCGCTCGTCCTCACAAGCGACGTGCGCGTCGACGCCATGGCGTGGGCCGCGTGCCGCCTGCTGCACACCTACCGCCGACCGCCAGTGTGCCATGACGACCTCGTGACCGAGTTCCTTCGCCGCTACAACCTCCCGGCGCCGCGCATTGGCGCAGACGCAGTCGCGGAACCCATGTCCTCCGCCGAAGTCGAGGTGCTGGAGCTGCTGGAGACCGTCAGCAAGAGCATGCCGCTCTCGAACGCAGTGTGCGTGAGCGGCTTTGAGCTCCCAACGGCTGGCGACTCTGGCCGCTCGGTGTCGAATAGTTCGCCCCAGATCTTCGGCTGCGCTAGTCCGAGCGTCCACCTCGGCGCCTTTGTTGGCCACTTCACCGCAGCGTTCTCGGCTCTCCAAGCCGACAAGACGTGGCTGACAACTGACGACGTCGACTTTCTCGGCATGCACTTCAGTGTGCGCCAGAACGCGCGCACATCGTACACTGTGCGTGGACGCCAAGACAACAGCGATCGGTCGTCGCTGGTGGTCGAGACCCATGCTGCCATCAGCCTCAGCATCTCGGGCATGCTGTACATCGGCATGGTGGCGATGGACGTCGCCTTGATGATCGTTCACGCGTGGAGCTCTCTGGAGCTGTGCAGACTGCTCGTGACGTCACCGCACTGGTCGACAGCGGCGGAGCCAGACACGGTTGGCGCTCGTCTGAACCGGATCTCCTTCTTCGGGTGTCCGCTGATCCGCAGCACGCCTGTTGTTCTCCTCACCGTGTGCGCCTCGACCTTGTCATGGCTGCTCATCCTCCCCAACTCGGTCGTGCTCGACGTCGCGAGCTCGGCAGCGGGAAAGTTCCACGCCAGTTTGACGTTGGTTCGCGTGTGGCCGCTGGCTCTGATCGCGCTCCATGGTGTCTGGGGCCTGTTCGTCTTGATGGACGAGCGCCGCGCGTACTACCTCGCCAAGAAGGTCTTCATCCCAAGCTGGGAGATCGCCGGGATCGTAGCGAGCGTGTGCTACTTATCGCGCCGGCGTTTCCTGTCTGTTCGCCCCGAGAAGCTCCAGCTTGAGAAGCAGCGACTTGTCGACGCGGAGGCATTCGCGGATCTCCAAGCGCTGAGCAACTCGTTCAGCATCGACGGCGGCATCAGCACCTCGCTCTGTCAACTGTACTCGCCGCTGCTGTTCATCCTGTGCCTGTCCGTCGCGCTATTCGGAGCGGTTCTGGCAGTCCGAGGCGTGTTTGTCGCGCCAGCCAAACGAAGCTCAATGGTGGTGTGCGGAACTCCTGCGACTGACGATGGAGGCGCCAGCGACGACGGCACGACTCCCATCCTCAAGCGCGGGTCGGCATCCAGCACGACCATGTCGCCGTACGCGGGGTACACGCGCTTGCCTCTCGAAGAGCTGCTGGACATCCCGATCCGAGCCAAGGATCTCGTGCGCTACGGTCGCGGCGCGCCGCTCGAGCGCACGGTCCACAGCGAGCAGTTCCTGTGGACGATGCAGCACCTCGCGCACGGCGTGCTGCTCGAGAGCGAGCGTTTCCTGAGCTCCCGCCGCGGCTTCGTGCGCGTGCTGCCCGTCGACCTGCCAGCCGACGACCGCGCGGCCGCCGAGCAGCAGGAGGAGGAGGGCTCCGGCTCGCCCAAGCGCCGCCACTACTTCACTCCGCTGCGCTAGTGAATTCTAAGTGCTGAGCTGGATGGATGGATATACTTTTGGTGTACCCATGTGCGAGATCCAATAACGGGTGTTACGTATTCGATATTGTCACTGCTGAGATTCGAATTATGCATATCGAACATGATGAGCATCACTCTGGCTCGAGAAGCAGTCCTTTTGACTGAGGGGAAATCATCGACGCCGGCAAGGCGGCCGCCCCAATCCGAGCAGGATGGAGACCGAGTGGCACACGCTCGGCAAGGTGCAGTACCAGAAATGGACGGTTTACGACATGGAGTGGAAGGAGGAGGTGGGCGACCTGCGTGACTTCATCGCGGTGGCGGCGCCGTTCGGCGGCCCCGTGGCGCTGCTGCGCGACCCCAAGAAGCTCATCAAGGTGGACGCGGGCCGCTCGCTGTCGCGGTCGCTGCTCATGTTCAACGCGTGCGGCAAGAAGCTGTGCGAGGTGCCGTGGGCCAAGTACGACGAGAAGGACGACAAGGGGAAGGTGGCCAACGCGCTCATCAAGATGAGCTGGACCGAGGAGCTGCGCCTGCTGTGCGTGTTCGAGAACGGCACGTGCGTCACGTTCAGCACGACGGGCGAGGTGGAGACACGCTTCGCTATCCTGCCGCCGACGTCCAAGGACAAGATCGTGACGTTCGAGTCCTGGGGCGGCGGCATCGTCGCGCTGTCGGAGAAGATCGCGCTCATCCAGGTGCTCGACGTTGACTCGGTGCGTCCCAAGGTGTCGCTGCTTCCTGACTGCGGGCTCACGGAGAGCAACCCGCCCACGTGCATGGCGGTGCTCGAGCCGCGCTTCCTCAAGTCTATCTATCCGGAGGTGTTTCTGGGCACGTCGGACCGCTCGCTCGTGATCGTCAGCAAGGAGGGCGGCGTGCAGGACATGCAGCTGCAGGAGTCGGTGAAGGCTCCGATCTCGGCCGTGGCTATCGCTCCCAACGGTCTCTTCATGGCCATCTTCTCGCAGGACGGCATCCTCACGGTGCTCAACACCATGATGGACAAGAAGATCCTGTCGTTCGACACACAGAGCAAGTCGAGTCCCTTGAGCATGTGCTGGTGCGGCGAGGACTCGATCCTCCTGTACTGGCCCAACGCCGGGCTCATTATGGTCGGTCCCTACGGCTCCTGGCTGCGCTTTCCCTACTCGGAGAGCATCATCCTGTGTCAGGAGATCGATTGCTGCCGCGTGTACTCTTCCTCCGCGCACGACATTGTGATCCGTGTGCCGACCTGCGTGGAGAACATCAAGGGTGTCGGGTCCACCGCTCCCGCCGCAATGCTGTTCCAGGCTCTCGACGCCTACGACTCTGGCGACGCCAAGGCGGACGAACACATTCGCTTCATCATCACGCAGAACACACTGGAGGACGCGATCAAGGACTGCATCGAGGCTGCGGGGAGCGAGTTCGACTACGCGTCGCAGACGACGCTGCTGCGCGCTGCCTCGTACGGTAAATGTTTCGTCGACTCGGCGATGGACTCGTCAGCTGCGAGCGGCAACGCCGTGACCGGTGGCAACTCTCTGGACGCCGAGCTGTTTGTCGAGATGTGCCGCAAGATCCGCGTGCTGAACGCGCTGCGCCAGCAGACAATCGGGTTCCCACTCACGGTGAACCAGTTTGATCGGTTGTCACCAGAAGTGGTCATCAGTCGGCTCGTGGCCATGCGCCATCACTTCCTCGCGCTCAAATTTTGCGAGTACCTCAAGATCACGACGGACCGCGTGCTGGTGCACTGGGCGTGCGAAAAGGTCAAGTCCGCGAAGGATGTGGCGGACGAGGAGCTCGTGGCGTTGATCCGCAAGAAGCTCAAGAACGCGACGCTCGTGTCATACGCTGACATTGCGAGCTGCGCCGAGCGGGTCAACCGCCGTCGACTGGCGACCATGTTCCTGGATCTGGAGGAGAACGCGACCGACCAAGTCCCGCTGTTGCTCTCGATGGGCGAGTTCGAGCTGGCGCTGCGCAAGTCGCTCGAGTCGAACAACACGGACCTGGTGTACATGACGCTGTTCCATCTGGAGCGCACGCTGCCGTCCATGGAGGAGTTCCAGTACGTGCTGAACCGAGACCCGATGTACAGCGAGGCCGTGAACCTCATGCTGCTGTACTACAAGGCGACCAAGAGTTCGCGGCAGCCGGTGCTGTGGAATGACGTGACGAGCGCCGAGAACGATATGCTGCTGTCGCTGAAGTCGTCGGACGTGGAAGAGAAGGCCACGGCTCTGAAGGAGGCCGTGACGAAGTTCACGAGCGCCAAGATGCCGGTGAGCGCCAAGCTCGCGGAGGAGCAGATCGAGTTGGTGAACGAGCAGAAGAAGCTGGAGGAGAAGCCCGAGAACGTGAAGAAGCGGCAGTTTGTGGGCATGTCGGTGTCCAACACGATCAAGATCATGCTGATGGACAGCAAGTACGAGCCGAAGCTGCTGCCGCTGGCCGCCGCGTTCTCCAAGAAGTTCAAGGTGCCGGACAAGCGGTTCTATCGCGTCAAAATCAAGGCTCTGGCCGAGACGCGGCAGTGGGACGCGCTGCAGAAGTTCTCGCAGGAGAAGAAGAACCCGCCGTGCGGCTTCAAGGCGTTCGCGATCGCGTGCCTGGAGCAGGGCGAGAAGCAACAGGCCGAGGCGTACACAGCGCGCATCACGTCGGTGGACGAGAAGTTCGAGACGCTCGTGCACCTCGAGATGTACGGCGACGCGCTGCAGCTGGCGATCAAGCTGAAGGACCCGGAGAAGCTGACGAGCGTGCGCAACCTGAGCGGCGACCCGGACATCTGCAGCCAGGCCGACAAGGCGGCGATGGACCTGGGCTTCGTCTCGTAGAGGCAGGCAGGCGCCGGCAGCGCTCGCTTGCTTGCAGAGTCGCGTCGAGTCGAGCGTGGCAGCCGTCGAGCCGAGTCGCATTTTCATGCTATTTGTAGTGGAAGTTGTACCGGATCTCGCGCCTCTTCGGCCACGTCGCTTCAATGGACGGTTCCCGACGGCTCATTGGCTGATTCTGTGCTTTTTTGTCCAATACGATGACGTCATCAAGATACCCTTTGCAAAGCGATCATCGACTTTGGGAGGGGAGGCGCCGCGAGCCAGCGGGTGCCACGTAGTGTGGAAAGCGAAGCGCGAGGAGCGGAAGCGGGGCGACTTGGCTGCGAGTCGGGCGGTTATTCCCTCGGTCTCTCTCGGTCTCTCTCGGTCTCTCTCGGTCTCTCTCGGTCTCTCTCGGTCTCTCTCGGACTCGAGCGGCGGGCACAGCGCGGCGGTCAGAGCTCGCCTCCCGCGGGACTACTTCTAGCAGCGATGGGGGCCATGGACGTGCTCAAGAAATGGGACTTCTACAAGAAGATCCCCGAGGTGAGTGAGACGCGCTCGGGTGTTGACGGTCGGTGGACAGGCGACAAAAATGGGGAAACGATCCTGACGGACTGGCGACCTGCTTGCTGTTCAGGACCTGACGGTCAGCACGCTCCCCGGCGTGAGCCTGTCGATCGCGGGCATCTTCATCATGTTCGTGCTGTTCGTGCTCGAGTTCAACTCGTACCTGACGGTCGAGTACAAGTACGACATCGTCATGGACGAGGGTCTGGACCAGACAATGCGCATCAACTTCAACATCACGGTGCCCGACCTGCCGTGCGAGTTCGCGAGCATCGACGTGTCGGACCAGACGGGCACGCGCAAGCACAACATGACCAAGAACATCTACAAGATCCGCCTGGACGGCAAGGGCCGCCACGTCGGTCTCGCGAGCGAGGAGCAGTTCCAGCCCGTGTACGCGAACGACGACGACTACGGTGATCTTCCCGAGTCGGACGCGGTGGTCACGATCCTGGACGACACCAACTTTGAGTCGTTCCTGAAGCAGCACCACTACGTGGCCGTCGACTTTTATGCGCCGTGGTGCATCTGGTGCAAGCGGCTGGAGCCCGTGTGGACGCGCGTGGCCAAGACGCTTCCCACACTCCACTACGGCCAGCGCATGCGCGTGGCGTCGGTCGACTGCCAGGCTCACCCGCAGCTGTGCATGAAGCAGTTCATCCGCGCGTACCCGAGCATCCTCTTCTACAAGGACGGCGACGTGTCGCCCGTGGAGATGTACTATGGCGACCGCACGGTCGAGGCGTTCATGGAGAAGTTCAAGCAGCTCTTCGCGGGCGAGGTGGACGCGGTCGAGGCTCGCAAGAAGCAGCTGCACGAGCAGGACCAGAAGGAGGCCCAGCAGCAGGGCAAGGCCATCGCACGCGCCGTCGGTCCCGAGGGCTGCCGCCTCTACGGCTACCTGTACGTGAAGCGCGTGCCGGGCAACTTCCACGTGCACCTGGCGAACCCGGCGTACTCGATGGACTCGTCGCTGGTGAACGCGTCGCACACGGTGAACGAGCTCTGGTTCGGCGAGCCGCTGTCGCGCGGCGAGCTGGCCAAGATCCCGCAGACGGAGCAGACGCAGCTGTACACGCACCGGCTGGACGGCCAGGAGTTCACGTCGTACTACAAGAACCACACGTACGTGCACTACATCAAGGTGGTGACGAACTCGTACGTGCAGCGCGACGAGTCGTCCGTGGACGTGTACAAGTACACGGCCCACTCGAACGAGTACCTCGAGACGGACGATCTGCCGTCGGTGATGTTCCGGTACGACCTGTCTCCCATGTCGGTGCGCATCTCGGAGGACTCGGTGCCTTTTTACCACTTTGTCACGTCTGCCTGCGCGATCATCGGAGGCGTCTTCACGGTCATCGGGATCATCGACCAGGTGATCCACCAGACCGCGCGCGCGCTCAACAAGAAGGTGCTGTAAGGGGTGGAGCATACAGGCATACAGGCAGGCAGGCAGGCAGACATGAAAGGCAGTTGCAAAGCTGTGATTGTTGCCGTGGATGCACGAATCTATTCAATTATTGGTGCGCCATAACTGGTTTGGTCGTTTTCGATGGGTTGCACTGAACCTGTAAACCTGCCTGCTCGATTCTTCCTGCTGTTCCGTCCTCGGATCCCCGTAAACAGATGACCCTGGACAACAGACTACTCGGCTCACCATGTCGACGACACAGTTATCGCCTTTAAAAACCTCTCGAATAAACTATTCCCACGTACACACATCCTCGCCGCATTTCCTTTCCCTTGCGCCGATTTGATTGACAAACCAGTCGCCTGCCACAGAAATCAGGACAGGCCGCCTCGCCACTAGCCGACGTCCTCCCTCCCCCCCCACGCTCGACATGGCGCCGCAGGCCGCCGCGCGCGCGCCGGGCGACATCTGGCACGTGGACTACAACGCGACGGTGGCCAAGGACGCGGCCATGGGGTGGCAGGGCATGGGGCTCGTGCTCGGCTTCAACACGGTCGTCTTCCTCGTCGCGCTGCTCGTCTTCCACGCGTGGGCTCGCAGCACGCGCTTCAGTCTCTTCCGCTTCGCGACCACGTCGATCCGCTCGGCGCGTGCCGACGCCGCCGCGCACTTCTCGGTGACCAAGTGGGCCGAGTTGCTCTGGCGCACGCCGATCCGCGACACCGAGGTGGAGGCTGTGCTCGGACCCGAGGGCACCTTCTACCTGCTCTACGAGCTCTACGCGTTCAAGCTGCTGGCGGCGCTCTCGGTCGTCGCGGCGCTCGTGCTACTGCCACTCTACCTCGGCATCGGCGTCGTCGCCGAGTACGCCACGGCGGTCATCAGCAGCGAGACGACCGCCGCGCCGCTCGCGCTGGCCGAGGCCGATGTGGCTGTTGCCGACACCGCCGCCTCCGCTGCCGGCTCGAGTGGTGGCGACGCCGCCAGCATAGAGGCGCACTGGTGGTCGTTCGCGCACGCCACCATCCGCGTCATCCCGAACCAGTCGCCGTACCTGTGGATCCCCGTCGGCTCGTGCTACGTCTTTACGCTGGCGTTTGGCATCTTCTACTACCAGCTGCACAAGCTCTCGCGCATCCCGCGGCCGCTCTCGCACCACTCGACGAAGCGGACAAGGCCCGCGGAGCAGCATGCGGCCGAGACGACGGACTCTGCTCTAGTCACGGCCACCAATGGCACGAACGGCACGAACGGTACCAAGAGCGATGCGGGCGACACTGCCGAGCTGCAAGCGACCTCGCACTCGCTCCTGCAGTCGCAGATGTCGTCCGTCTCGACGATCGAGTCGTTGGCGCCGCCGCCATCGACGCGCGAACACTTGTTTGGCATGCAGCCGTCACCGATCAGCCACAGGTCGCTCTTCATCGACCGCGGCATCCCCAAGACGCTGCGGGAAGACCGCATGCTGTACCTGATGGACGAGGTCTTCCCCGGCTACGTTGAGGACGTGGCCATGGTGTACAACCTCGGCGAGTTCCATTCGCTGCAGCGTCGTCGCCGAGACGAAGTGACCAAGCTGGAGCGAGCGCGGATCCTGCACGAGCGCGAGATGGCTGGCGAGAAGATCCCGCTCACGCTGCGCATCCTCCCCGGCAGCATGCAGTTCCCGTCGCCGTCGCTCGTGCTCAAGAAGCTGTGCTGCTGGCGCGCGCCGCCGTACGAGGAGACGGAGCACGAACTGAAGCAGAAGATCGAGATGCTGCGCGATAGCGAGACGGCGTGTCTGTCGCGCATCCTGAGGGAGAACCGCGGCGCTGGTCGCGCGTTCGTCATCTTCAAGTCCCCACGTATGCGTGCGCGGTTTGTGCGCCGCGTGCAGAATCAGTCGATCACGTCGATCCTCGCGCGGTTCCCGGAGCACACGCAGCACAAGCTGGTCAAGTACGTGCGCGAGCTGGGGCTGACGCGGTGGCACATGTCGGCGGCGCCAGAACCCGACGACATTGACTGGCAAAGCGTGTCGTTCCCGTTCGCCAAGCGCACGATCGTCGTGCTGCTCGTGAACGCGGCCATCCTGACGCTGCTGCTGCTGTTTACGTCTCCCGTGGCGGTGACGTCGGCCATCTCGAGCAGCAACTCGTACTCGACGAACGCGGCTCAGTCGCTGTCGGACTTTGTGTGGCGCCTGAACCAGTGGGTGCAGCAGTTCTCTCCCCAGATGGCGCGCATGATGACCAACTACATTCCGACGCTGATCCTCGTGATGATCAACGGCGTGCTGCTGAACGTACTGCACCACGCCGGTCGGATCCAGCCCATCTCGACCGACTCGGCCAAAGAGCGGATGGTGCTGCGTTCCGCCACCATCTACCTCATGTTCAACACCATCTTTCTGCCGAGCCTCGCGTTCGTGTCGATCGACGCGGTGCTGCTGTACCTCGAGAACGAAGGCGAGGTGCTCGACATGCTCGGCTCGCTCTTCCTGCGCAACACGGGTATCTTCTACGTCGACTACGTGCTGCAGCGCTGCTTCCTCGGCACAGCGGTGATTCTGCTTCGCACGAGCGAGCTGTTCAAGTTCTCGTGGGAGAAGCCGCGCGCTGTGACTCCCCGCGAGAACGTCCAGGCCGTCGAAGCCTGGCCGTTCTTCACGGGAACGCAGACCGCCATGCAGATCAGCACGCTCACGGTCGTGCTCATGTTCAGCACCGTCGTGCCGCTCATCCTGCCGATCGGTGCGCTGTATTTCGGTATGCAGCACGCCGTGGACAAGTACTCGCTCATCCACGTGCGTCGGCGGATCAAGGGCCGAGGCAGCATCGCGCGCACGGCGACGCACGCGACCATGGTGAGCCTGCTGCTGTACCAGGCGGGTATGAGCGGCTTCTTCCTCATCCGCGGCACGAGCGCGCAGTACTCGAGCGTGCTGGTGCTGCTCATGGCGACGTACATCATCGCGCTGTGGGCGTACATCCAAGACAAGGAGATCGCCTCGGGTCAGATTCTTCGCGGAGGCAGCTACAGCTACCTGGACCAGCAGCAGCAGCAGTTGCTGTCGCAGGCGATGGAGAAGGCGTCGGACAAGCGCACGTCGGTCGCGCAGCCGGAGGACGAGGACGGCGAGTTGCAGCCGTTGCTCGCGGAGCGCGACACCGAGGCGAGCAAGTCGGGGTCGAAGGACACGCCGCCGACAGCAGGCAGCGTCAAGTCGACGGTGAGCGAGGGCGGCGACAAGGAGCTGTCGCTGAGCGACCTGAGCACGGGTGGTGGCGACGCATCCAAGTCCACTGCAGCCGCCAAGCCACCGAGCCGCGGGGAGAGCTCTCCGCTCGTGGTGGTGCCAGAGTTCCCGTTCTTCTCGGACCTGCCGGCGCTGGGCGGCGTCGGCGCCGATTCGAGCGACCTTTACCGCGAGCCGGCGCTGCGGCGCTTCAACCGCATGAGCTTCGGGCCGCGAGACGTGGGGGACTACGGCACGTGGCGCCAGGTCTAGCGAGCGACTTCAACGAGGTCGAGTTGTCCGTAAACACCGCTAGTGTGCCGTAAATAGTAGTTCATGTGGTCCACGCATACTCGCACTTTGCCGAGAGGAACGGATACCGCGCGTCGCACCTTTGCAGCAAGCACAGCCACAGCGCCAAGCTCCGAGGCGAGTTGAACCTCGCTCTTCCCGGCCGCCGCCGCCGCCGCCGCCGTTCGCCCGCTCGATCGATCGCTCTCTGCCCGCCCGATGCGGCGCGTGACGGTGGTGCTGTGTCCGCGGCCGCGCGCCTTCTCGCAGCAGGCCGCGCGCCGCTGGGACGACGTCGTGGCCGGCCGCCGCGCGTTCACGGCGCCGCTCGAGCTGGACGGCCGCTCGTACCTGCTGCAGACGCTGCGGCTGTCGCGCGCGCGCGTGGACGCCGCTCGGCGCGGGGACGAGGCGCAGCTGCAGCAGGCGCGGAACGGGCAGGCCGCGGCGAGGCGCACGCCCGTCGTGCTCGACCTGCAGCTCGTCTCGAGCGACGGTGGGTAACCTGGTTACGGACCCTAATGGGGAGTCTATTGTGATATGGTTCTGATGGGTTAACGCGTCGTCGCAGGCTCGCCGCACTCGCAGTCCATCAAGCGGAGCGAGCTGCGCGCCGAGATCGAGTACCTCCAGGTGCGTTCACCTTCGTTTGGATTGTGTCTACACTACCAGATCAGATAACCTGACGAGCTGGTCTGTCCGTGTGCCGACAGACCGCCGGGTACCTCCCCGTGGGGGTCACGAACGCCAGCGACGACGTCAAGCAGCTCGCTGCCAAGCTGCAGCTGCCGTACTTCATCAGCACACGGCTGTCGCTGACGCAGCAGGTGACCGTGGTCGAGCCGGAGTCTCCACCGACACCTCCATCTTCACCTCCGTCTTCACCTCCTCCTACTACCCCACCGACCGCTGAGGCTTCGGCGGAGGCAGACCAGGCGATCGAGTCGACTGAAGAACAGGCCGCAGATAACGCGGAGGCGCCGCCGCTGGTCATCACGCAGTCGGTGCGCTCGGGCCAGCAGATCTACGCGCGGGGGCGGTCGCTCGTGGTGCTCGGCGGCGTGAGCTCCGGCGCCGAGGTACTCGCGGACGAGAGCATCTTCGTGCTGGGGCCGCTCAAGGGCCGCGCGCTCGCGGGCATCGGCGGCAACACGTCCGCGCGCATCTTCTGCCACAGCTTCGACGCCGAGCTCATCTCGATCGCGCACCACTTCACCACGTGCGACGACCTCGCGCGCGAGGAGAGCGCTGCGCTGCGGCCGCAGGAGCCGACGGCCATCTCGCTGCGCGACGACTGCCTGCACTTCGAGTCCACCTCGACCTGATGTCGACGGACAAGCGACCAAGCAATGATGGTGAAGAAGAGGTATGCAGTCGAGTGGATTTTGTGCTGTTAATGTATACTTGGTACTTGTACTACACAGCAGGCGCCGTCGCCGCCGTCATCGTCGTCGTCGCTATCGTCATCGCCTTAAATACTCGGAGCGGCCTCAGCAGAACGCGGCCTGCCACTTGGCCGCCGCGACGATGGCGACGCCGCGCGGCTCGGGCCGCTCCTGCTCGCCCCACGCCCACTGGTCGTCTAGCCGTCGGTCGTCGACGTTGTGGCGGTCGCAGCCTTCTGCGGTCGCGAGCTCGGCGCCGTCCACGATGCCCTGCACGAGCTGCAGGTACTCGAACGAGCTCTGGCAGTCGCGGTCGCAGAAGGCGCTCGCCTCGCGCAGCGCGCGGAAGAAGAGCTGGCCGCAGTTGGCGCACTTGCGCTGCACGCGGCGGCGCTGGCTGGCGCATACCTCCACGCGGTCCTCTTCCCCCTCCTTGGCGCCAGCGTGGGTCGCCTCCACCTCGCGCAGCATCGCCACGCGGCTCCACGCGCTGCAACTGACGCGCTCGTTCGGCACGTCCATCGACTGGCTCCGCGGTCGCGCGGGCGTCGGCATCACCGCGTGGCCGCGCGCCTCGGCTTCATTCGGGCAGGACGCGGCGCGCGGCCGCAGCCTCAGCTGCCGCTGCACAAAGTGCCACACGCGCGCGGCCACGCCGCCGTCGTCGTCGAGCCTCTCGTGGTCGTCGTGGGCCTTGAAGGTTCCCATATCGTCTCGCCTCGCTCTCTCGCTCGTTAGCTGGGTACTGTCGTCGCTGGGGAATGGCAGAGTGGCCGACGTGGCCGGCGGGACACCGCGAGTCGCTCTGGCTCCCCAACTTCCTTCCCGTTGACCGAGCGACTTGCGCGCCTGACGTCGCAAGAGAAGCCGCCGAGGAATTCAGGAGAGAAGCGAGAAAAAGCGCGCGAAGGCGCCGCGATGGGTGCGTCAGCGCACAAGTCGCAGCGGAACGCTAAGTTAGGTCCTTCTCGAACCCAGCAGTATAGAGGTTAACCTAGGTTGGGTCCCGATTTAGCGTGGGCGATCAGATGAGACAAGGTGAGCCTTCCCGACCTTCTTTCCAATGACTACACGGATCTTGATAGGACACGTACGCTCGCATGGCTCTCGGTAAGGATTTGCTGTCTGTAATCTAGCGTGACGCACACCATGTTTCGCATGTTTCGGTAGTTCGCATAACCGGCACACTGTTCCGATCAGCAACGATTACGCCAGCAACGTCAGAATGCATGCTGTTCACATCATCTCGACTTCCCGGTAGCCACAACCCAACTTTACGGTGGTCCACCCCATTTATCCGCTCGGCCATCATCACCCACCACTTTGCCAACCGCTGGAACGCATCAGCCTCAGTAGCAGATCCTCATGGCGACGTTCATGTTCCGCCGCGCGCGGCGCTCGCTCGCCGCGTGCAGCCCCGCGCTGGCGCTGGCTGGTGCTGCCTTGGCCTCCTCTTCGTCCTCTCCATCCCTGCAGGAGGAAGCGGCCGCCCAGTCCCCCGAGAAACCCGATGCGAGCGCGCCGACCGCTGAGCCCGCCGAGTTCGTTGGCGTGTTCGTGGATCGCGCGTCGGCCGCGCGGCTTGCGGCGCGCTTCCCTGCCACGGTAGCCAAGCAGGGCGAGCTGTTCGTGGTGCTCAAGTTCCACCCGACCGAGCAGGAGAAGCAGGCGTTCGCTCCACTGCTGGGCCAGGCGGCCGCGCTGACCGTCAAGGGCTACGTCGAGGACGCGCGGTCACAGGCGGTGCTGGTGACCGTCACTACGGACGGCGGCGAACCGATCGAGCTGGACATTGACGTGAACAAGGCGCAGGTGCCGCACGTGACGCTGGCGGCGGCGGACGGGCTCGCGGGGGCCAACGCCGGCCAGACGAGCGTGCTGCTGGAGCGGCTGCGCGCCGCCGGACGATTGCAGTTCCTCGCGGCGGAGGGCAGCGAGCCGCAGAGCGCGGCGTGGCAGGGCGAGCTGCCGGCGTTCGACTCGTCGCTGCTGCCGCTGTTCAACCCGTTCCCGGCGTCCTCGGCGCGCGTGGAGCCTGCCTCGAAGGAGGACGCGGCGCTCGAGCTGCGCGGCGTCGTGTGCCTGTCGACGGCCTACGACGCCGAGAGCGAGTCGTGCGCGGCCGCCAAGGCCGAGTGCGGCTTCTGCAAGTTCATGAAGGCCGGTCCGTGCGGCGCCGAGTTCTCGGCCTGGGAGAGCTGCCTCGACCGCTGCAAGAAGGACGGGCTCGACTTCATCGAGCACTGCGGCAAGGAGACCATCGCGCTGCGCGACTGCGTGGACGCCAACCCCGAGTACTACCACGTGCTGCAGGACAACGGCGAGGAAGGAGAAGCGGAGACGGAAGCAGAGGCCGAGGCCGACAAGGCCAGCGCGTAAGGAGATGGAGATGGCGACGGCAGATTAGAGCAGCGCTTGCCACGCGACCCCAATGACGACACAAAGCATTCGACACAAATCCCCATTCGTTTTATGTCGAGTCTTCTGCGTATTATTAGCCCCACATACTGGTGAGCATTAGGGCCATGCCGCCATGCCGACGCTCGGGGCGGACGTCGCTCCGCTACTGCGCGCCGCGGCCGCGCCACCGAGGCGCAGCAAGCGGCCACCGACGCCCAAGCGGGTCGTGCGCGTGCCGGCGCTCGCGCAGGGCGAGCCCGCGCCTTCCAAGCGCCGGAAGCGGCCGCCGGCGTCCAACCAGTGGACGAGCGTGAGCCTCGAGGGTCCTCACGCGACATCGGAGGACGCTCTGGCCGATGGCGACAGCGACGGCGACGCGCGCAGCGTCAACGCGGGCGTGTACGCGCTCGAGGCGCGCGGCCACGTCTTCCTGGGCACGACGTGGGACCTGCGCAACGCGGCGGCCCAGGCGCTGCGCGACCTCGAGCGCGGCGAGCACCCGCACGGCGCGCTGGCCGCGAGCTTCCGCGCGCGCGGCGCCGCCGGCGTGCGCTTCCGCGTGCTCGAGCGCGTCTCGCTCGGCGCAGTGGCGACTACGACCACGGCCAAACGGGCGGCGTTCGACGCGCGCAAGATGGAGCAGGCGCTGCGCCGGCGGCTCGAGCACCACCGAAGACAGCGCGAGCGGCGCGCGGCGCTACGCATCGTCACATTGGCGCTCGTGCGGCCGCTGCTGGCCGCCTACTGGCCGTGCTGGTCGCGAGAACTACCGGAACAGCAGCGCGGCGCCGAGTTCTTCGCGGCGGCGGTCGAGATCCAGCGCGTGGCGCGCGGCCGCTTCGGTCGAGCGACTGCCGCGGTCGAGCGGCGGCAGCGAGCGGCAAAGAGGATCTGCAGGTTCTTCAGGGCCGCGCGCGTCGTGCTGGCCGTGCGGCGCAGGGTCCGCGCACGCCGCGAGGTCCGCGCGGCCGCGGCCATCCAGCGCAGCGTGCGGCAGCGCAGGCGGCGGCGCGAGCTGCTCCGCGCGCTGGCGGCCATCACCAGGTGGCTGCACGCGCGCCGCATCCAGGCCGCGTGGCGCGGACACGTCGGCAGACGCACGGCTTCGGAGATCCGCGCGCAGCGGCGGCGCTGCCGAGCCGCAGTCGTCCTCCAGAGCGTCATCCGCGGACGTCTCGCGCGGGTGGACGCTCGCCACAGGCGGCAGCTTCAACTCGAGACTGAGGCAGCCACGCGCGTCCAGCGGCTGTGGCGCGGCCATGCGGGTCGCAAGAGCACGCAGACCGCGCGCGAGCTCCGACGCAAGCACGAGCGGCGCGAGGCCGCGGCGCGCACCATCCAGCGCGGCCTCGGGCTGCTGCTGCAGCGCAGGCTCCGCCTCGTGACGACCGACGCCGCCGACAAGGCGCACCGCGCCGCGGCCATCCGTGGCGCGTACCGCAACTACCTGGCGCGCAAGTTCGGCTGGGCGGCGCTGGCGCTCGCCTCCGAGACGGCGGCGGCCGCGCGGCTGCAGCGCTGGGCTCACCGCCAACTCCTGCGTCGCCGCTTCCTGCGGCTTGTGTCCCACGCTCGAGCCGACAGCGCCGCTCGAGCCATCCAGCGAGTGGTGCGCGGTCGCGCAGCACGCCTGCGAGCTCACGACCTGCGCGTCGCTCGCGCTCGCAGCCGCGCGGCCGCCCGCATCCAGCGCGCGTGGCGCTCCAGGCGGTTCCTGCGCGGCCTCAACCTCCTGGTCACCGCCGCGAGACGCGACCGCGGCGCGACCCGCATCCAGGCGGCGTTCAGGCGGTCTGTCGCCCAAAGAGCGTACGTCGTGCGCCGCGACCGCGCACGAGCCCACCGCGCCGCGACCAAGCTACAGTGCATGGTGCGTCGACACAATGCGCGCCGCGAGTGGGCGAGGCGCGTGGAGCTGCGGCGCCGCGGCCCGTGCGCCGGCTGCGGAGACCAGCCGGCCGCCGTCTTCCTCTTCGCGCTGCAGCTCGAGCTGTGCCGCGCCTGCGCGGTGGACTACGGCGCGGACGAGCTCGCGACCATGGACGTGGGCGTCGTGCGCGCTCTGAAGCCGCACGCGGCGCCGCTGCAGCGCGCGTTCCGCCGCCGCCAGCGCCGCCTGGCGACGGCCTTCGGGCTCTGCGCACTCTGCGACCGCAACGCCGTCCGCGTCGTGTGCGGCAGCTGCGCCTGCAGCTCGCTGTGCCGCGGTTGCGACGCGCTCGCGCACGAGCGGCGAGCTACCGAGAGCCACGAGCGGCTGGCGGTGGAGCTCGTCGCGCAGAGGAGGCGCGCGGCGCTCGCCATCCAGAGCCACTTCCGCCGCTTCCGCCAGCGAGACACGCTCGACACACTGCGGTCCATCAAACAATCGACTGCTGCCACGAACATCCAGCGCATGGTGCGCTCTCACCAGCGCCGAGCGATCGCGCGAGCCACCAGAGCGGCGCAGCTCCAGCGCCAGCAGCGCGAGCGCGAGGCCTCCGTCGCCATCCAGCGGATCTTCCGCGGCTTCTGCGGCCGTCGCGAGCGTCGCAGGCGGCAGAGCGAGCTGAGGAGCGCAGTGCAGATCCAGCGCCTGGCGCGAGGGCTACTGGCGCGGAGGGTCGGCGCCAGGCTCCGAGAGAAGCGCGACGCGGCGATCGCGCTGCAGCGAGCGGCTCGCGGTCGTCAAGCTCGACAGATCGCTGCTGTTCTCCGCCACGAGAAGCGCGAGCGAGAGCAACTCGCGGCCGCAGCAGTACTGCAACGTGTCGCTCGCGGCTTTGTCGGTCGTCGACGCGCGCTTCGAGTCCGCCGATGCGTTGGCGCTACGCGGATCCAGACCCAGTGGCGCGTCGTCGCCGCCAAGCTCGAACGCGCTCGGCTTGCGGAGGCGCGGGACGAACGCATGCGCTTGGCGGAGCTCAGGCGGCTTCAGCTGGAGGCACAATCGCTGTCCGAGAGGCAGCGCTGTGCCGCCACGTCCATCCAGACGCGGTGGCGAGCAGTGGCAGCCCGTCGGGAGATGCAGACGCGGCGTCTGGCGCGCGCTCGAAGGACCAGAGAGGGTCGGCGCGCGGCCGCCGTCCAGCGAGAGATCGCGAGTGCTGCTCGTATCCAGCGGATGGTTCGACGCCGGCTGATCGCGCCAACGTCTCGTCGTCGGCTCGCTGTGCAGAGCCGCGCGCGGCAGTTCCTGAGCCGGCGCGAGCTCAAGCGGCGGCGCGTCGAAAAGCGTGCGGTCGTGCGCATCCAGCGCGCGTTCCGATACAGTCGCGCCAAGCGGCGGCTCTCGCAGCTCGTGGTTGTGGACCGCGACGCGTGGGTCGAGCTGCTGGACGAGGCGAGCGGCCTGGTGTACTACTTCAACGTGGCGACTGGCGAATCGTCATGGGAGCGGCCATCTGGCGCGGCGGACATCTCGGAGGACACTCTGGCGGATGCTGGCGGACACTTGAGCGAGACGCCCGAGTGGGTCGAGTACTGGGACGAGAACGTCGGCGCCGCCTACTACTACAACGTCAAGACGGGCGAGGCGACGTGGACGACCCCCGCGGACGTGGACACCCCCGAGGGCGGCAACCAGGCGGACGAGTGGCCGTCGGGCGGGCCGCCGGCGCCGAGCAAGCTCTCGCGCGGGTCCGTGGCGAGCAACCAGGTCGAGGAGTGGACCGCCGAGCCAGACGCCGACCTTACCGCAGCAGCAGCGGGGGATCAGGACTACTACAACAACTACTACTACGACCAGGGCGAGGGCGGCGCTGCCGAGGACCCGTGGGCGGACTACTACTACGAGGACGGCGCGCAGGACGACGGCGCGCCGGTGGACACCGAGTACGACATCAACTACAAGATCTTTCTCACGCAGCTCGAGCGCGAGCCCCAGCAGCAGCAACAGCAGTGGGGCCAACAACAACAACAACAAGAGGACCAACAACAAGAGGACGGACAGCTCGAGGATCAAAACCTGCCGGACGCCTCGCGCGAGGCGTAGCGCGGCCGCGAACCGCTGTATTCCCGCGCGGGACGGAAGCCACACGTCCGCTGCTGTCCACACACACATACTCTACCAGGACGGCGGCGGCTGCTGCTGCTGGAAGGACTGCGCGGCCTGCGCTGCGATGGCGGACGCCTGCGAGCGCTGCTGCAGCTCGTGCTGGCGGCCGCGCTGCTCGCGCTCGCGGGCCGCCGCCACGTTGCGCGCCACCTCGTCCTCGTCCGCCTTGGCGAAGTTGAAGCCGCAGCCGACGCAGAACTTGGCCGCGAACTTGCACTCGGCGCCGCAGGACGCGCACGTCTTGGTGGCCGGCAGCGCCGACGAGAAGGAGCCCGCGGTCGGGATCGGCGCCGGCAGCGCCACCGACGCGTAGCCGCCCGCGGGTGGCGCGTAGGCGGGGGCCGAGGACGCAGCGGGGGCTGGAGCAGCGGCGGCAGCGGTGGGGACCTTGGTGCCGCAGTGGAGACAGAACTTTTGCGCGGGCTTGAGCGGTTGCGCGCAGCTGGCGCACGCCGCAGGCGCCGAGGCGGGGGCCGCGGCGGGGGCCGAGAAGGAGGACGAGAGCGACGCGTCCGAGCCGAAGGACGAGGACGACGACAGCGAGCGCGCGGGGGCGGCGGGGGCCGCAGCTGGTGCTGGCGCGGCGGCGGCGGCCTTGGTGCCGCACTGGAGGCAGAACTTTTGCCCCGCCTTGAGCGGCGCGCGGCAGTTGGTGCAGTCCGAAGGCGCCGCCGACGCGCTCGGGGCCGCGCGGGCGGGAGCCGCAGCCGCAGCCGCAGCGGGAGCAGCGCCAGGGCCCGCGCGCTTGGTGCCGCAGTGCAGGCAGAACTTTTGCGCGGGCTTGAGCGCCGCGCGGCAGCTCGCGCACTCGTCGGCCGCGGCCGCAGCTCCAGCTCCAGCGCCGGCGCCGGCGCTGCTCCCGGCGCTGGCGGACGAGAGCCGCAGCGCCTCGAGCCGCAGCCGCTCGGCCTCCTTGCGGTCCTCGAACGCGCGGCGCGCGCTCTCCTCGGCCTGGCGGCGGTTGGCCTCGCGGCGCTCGGCCTCGTCGCGCAGCCGGCGCTGCTCCTCGCGCGCGGCGTCGCGGGCCCTGCGCTGCTTCTCCTGGCGCTCGAGCTCCTGCTGCGCCGCGGCGGCCGCCAGCTTGAGCTGCTCCGCGCGCGCTCTGGCGGCCGCGGCCTGCGCCTCGGCGGCCTCGCGGCGCGCGCGCGCCTCCTCCGCCGCGCGCAGCACGTCCGCGCGCTGCCGCTCGAGCTGCTCGTTCTGGCGCCGCGCCTCGCGCTCGGCCGCGGCGCGCTGCTGCGCCTCAAAGTCCGAGATGGCGGACGCCGCGGACGCCCGCGCGGCCTCAGCGCGCTCCCGGGCGGCGGCGGCCTGTGCCTCGGCGGCCTCGCGGCGGCGCGCGGCCTCCTCGCGCGCGCGGCCCATCTCGGCGCGCTCGGCGTCCGCGCGGGCCGCCAGCGCCGCGTCCTCGCGGGCCGCCGCGGCCTCGGCCTGCGCGCGCTGCTGCGCCTCGAGCGCGTGGATGGCGGCCTCGGCCTCGCCGCGCGCAGCCTCGGCCTGCGCCCGCGCGGCTTCGGCGCTGCGCTCCGCGTCCGCGCGGGCGGCGCGAGCCGCGTGGACGTCGCCACTCGAGGCGGACGACGTGGACGGAGGACGCGACGCGAGGGCCGAGCCTAAGAATGCACAGGGGGGGAGGACACTCTGGTTAGGATGGCACGAATAAGAAGGGGGACGCAGGGGGACGCACCGCACTCGGGGCAGAACGCGGCCTGCAGGTCCGCGGCCAGGAAGGAGCCGCACTCGCCGCAGAACCCCATGGCCGGTCGAGGGGGGGCTTTACGACGACGGGAGCTTTAGGTGCTTGGGATGATTGAACTGCCGCTCCTGCTGATACAGGAAGCGGCACGGTAAGTTACGGGAAGATTACGAGACGTTGTCCGGAAAATTTGGAAAGATGACCACGAGCGAATTGCGCGCGGTTTATGCAGGATGGAGCGGATGAGTGACAAATGTCGAGAGCTGACAGCGGCTGCATCGGACGGACGCGTGCGACAAGGACAGAGGATGTGAGTGACCCTCGCTGCTGTCAGCGCGCAGCCATACCCTCAGCGCGTCAATACGTCGAAAGAGCGTGAAGCTATGGCTTCACTCCTTGCTCGAACTCGTGACGCAAAGAAAGCTATTCTGGGTGTAAACTACCCAAATGTCTCCATTCCCAGCGAACGTCGAGTCGCTTCTGTTCCCGGATCGGACAACTCGGACTATTGCAGAGCGTCGAATCGCGGCAAACCCATTATTGCTTGATTATCCATATGTAACGTCGTTATTTACGGCAGTGGAGGGGATCGTCATCGCCTCCCCCACTTTGCGCCAGCCCTTTCTTTGACGGCGTCCCGCCAAAATTTTATCCTACGCCAAAAATATTATTCCGAGCCAAACCAACGCCCCAAAAGAAAAAGGGTGTTTTAGGCGAATCTATTTTTTGGTAGGTGAAAACGAGCGAGGAGTGAAACGATGCGGCACGGCCCACATTTTAAACTTGAAGTTTATATGATCAAAGTGTACCCTTTAGTAGCTACAGGATCACCTTGTTAGGTTCTAATATCCAGTCCTGAGCTTTAATAGATAAAGGTATAGTACCCACACACCCTATTGACCGCTATAAATATACAAGATTCACAGTCAGTACTATGCCTGGTCAATAACTAATTGACCTTTTTTGGCCAATGAGTCGGCGAGTGAAAACGGAGGGCAAGTGACGAGTGAAATATAATACTACAAAATGTTGGTGCTTTGTGCCAGACTGACTCGTAACTAGGTCTCAAATTTGGGTAGGTTACACGCAACTGGGTCTCACATTTGGGTTTCGGCCAGGCCCTTTCTTTTTCGACAGTTGCGCGCTCTTCAAGGATGGGCGCCGATCGTTGGCGAAAACTCTGAAGCCGCCCGCTTTTCGGCCAATCGCGCGCCGCGATTGCACATACGGCCCCAACCCACCGTGACACCCCCACCCACCCAGTCAGCGACCGAATGGCCGTGACGACTGATGAAGTCGACGAAGCGTGCGGGCAGCTTCGTCGACTGCGAAGCGAAGTGCGACAGTCTTCATGCCGCTCTTCTCGTCACTTGCGGCCTGCGTCTGGGATATCTGTATGGGTATCAATGGTATATAATGCGAGCGTCATCCGACGGCGGGAGGATGCCACCAGAGCGTGAACCTGGCAGCGTCCGCAGTCGGTCGACGGGTGCAAATCCCCTCGGCAGCCGTCAGCGAATCTGCCAAACCACCTGGGCCTCCGCCGTGATGACGCCCGTGCTGGGCGGGATGGGGAGCCAGCACTATCACGATGCTATACAATGGGAGGAAGAATGTGGGTATGGTATTGGATTGTTGATAGTGTAACATCTCACATGACGACGGGCCGGTGCGCGAGCGGCGGGGCGGCGTGGCAGTGCTCGGCACAGAGGTTGCCGTTGCGCTCGTACGCGGGCTTCTGGCACGAGTCGACGAGACAGCGCTTGCCGCCGCCGTGGGCCCAGCAGAGCCCGTGCGAGACGGCGATCTTGGTGCAGCTCGGGTGCTTGCAGCGCGTGCCGCCGCCGTGCGACCAGCAGATGCCGCGCGACTTGGCGCGCTTCGTGCAGCCCTCGACCGTGCACTGCGTGTACCCACCGTGCTTCCAGCACAGCCCGCGGTTCTGTGCGCGGCAGTTGCAGCCCTCGACCGAGCAGCGCTTACCGCCGCCGTGGCGGATGCACAGCCCGCGGTCCACCACGTACTTCTCGCACCCCTCGGCCTTGCAGATCCGCGTCTTGCGCTTCTTCTTGGCCGGCGCGGGGGACTCGCGCAGCGGCAGCGCCGACAGCGGCCGCGCCAGCGACTGGGTGGCCACAGCCGAGGCGTCCGCGAGCGGCGGGTTGAGGATGAAGGACAGCGCTCCCTGGTTGCGCTGGCTCGGGCTGTCGACGTCCGCGAGCAGCAGCGGCGCCGTCTGCGCCATCGGCGGCGTGAGCACGGCCGAGACCGGCGCGGCCGGCGCCACGTGAGACGCGAGGCCGCCCGACACGGCGTGGATCATGAGCGGCAGCTTGGGCAGCGACGGCGCCAGCGACGGCAGCCTCAGCGGCCGCACGGGCGGCGAGAAGCGCGGCGAGGCCATGGCGGCGTGCACGAGCGGTGCCAGCGGCGACGGGTCCATCGGGCGGAGGTCCATCGGGCGGAAGTCTATGCGACTCGAACTCGAGGGCGTTGACGGCGGACGGCAGAAGGCGAATCGGCGAATGACCAGCCAGCGCAGTTGACCCGTTGCGCTCGACTGGAAAGAGCTGGCCTGAAGGAGTTCTATGGGGAACAACTGGAGAAGGGAGGTGTTTAAAACAGTTTCGAACAGCCTGATCAACGAAACGGAGGCGATTTCGTTGGCTGCAGTAAACACTGCGGGCCGCGCGGGGTCGGGTTAGCGACCCGCCAGCTGGCGGCCGAATGAGGAAACGAGGAAAATGATGGTTCTGTTTTTCTTCTCCCTTTCGGTAGCGAGGCGGGGAGGGGCGGGACGGGGATCCGTGCGCCGCGGATTTGACCGTGGGTGGGTTGGCGGTCGGGGAGCGCAGCCACAGTGGCACCGCCGGGCGGGCGACGCGCGGATTATGGTGGACGCCGAGTAATCGACAGAGAGAACGAAAGAACGCGGCGTGCGCGGGGCGAGTGCAGGCGGGAATGTGGGTTGGCTGCCGAGAGCGATCCGTCCGCTGTGAAACCGCCTAGGGTTGCCACTTCGAGGTGCTCGAGGGGGGGGAAGGAGGCTCGACGGGTGGCAATAAATCAGGGTTCGGTCGCTCGACTTGCAGATTGTATGGCGGCGGTTCGGTACAGTGTACAGTAGACAGAGTACCGTAGGCTGATTTTTCGGTAGGAAAACGTGGGACACGAGCGCCGCCCCCCAACACGGCCAGCGGCGGTTTCTTTTGACTGGATTTCAGCACGCGGATGGGGGAAAAGGGGTGCGATTTTATCACTCGAGTAAGGGCTAGGGACGCGCACCACGCTTGCGCGCGTTAGCACAATCGTTGTCGCGTCGCGTGACGAGCCCTAAAAGGCCCTGCAACTTCAATTGCGCACTGGTCCGCGAACACCCTGGACATTTGTCCAGTGGACAAATCGCCTTCTGGTCCGCTCGGTTCTGGTCTGGTCCGGCTCAACCTGTTTGCGGCCTGCTTGCGCTGCTGATGACTCTGGATGACTCTGCCGCCGGACGTGGCCGCCGATGACGAGCCATGACGCGCTGAGCCTTTCCTCCGCACCACGTGGGTGGCAGATCGCGGCGGCAAGACGACCGTGTTTGTGGTGCGCCGGTCTCTGGCCGAGATCATCCGCGGATGCCGCCGCGCCGAGCTGCTGAACAGCGAAAGTTCAACTTTCAAAATTCAAACTCAGTCAGCGCGTCTGACCCGACTTGTCTGTATTGCACATCGTGGTCGGCACGGCGAGGGAGCAACACGCGCGATTTGCTGTCGTCCGGTTCAAGGAAGCCGCGTACGCGACAGGCTGGACGATTCAGTGGATGGCGGGCATGGGCCGGGCGGCGCGGCGGCATGGCGAGTCCGACGTTCGTCCAACCGCGAACAGAGAGCTCGGCCATTAGCTCGCGGCGGCGGTGCGATCGTGCGATCGTGCGGCCGTGGACATCAATGCGCAGGTCCCCGAGCGCGCGTGCCGGGCTGGTCCGGGCTGGTCCGGGCTGGTCCGGGCTGGAGCGCCGTGGCGGCGCAGATTACGCTGCTGCAGCACTCGGTGAACAATCATCTGGCTCCCCGTCGGAACCCACAACCGAGCCGCTCGTCCGGCCGGCTGTCCATGGCCAGCGGCTATCATCGGCCCGAGTCTGGTCAGTAACTTGTGGTGCTGCACTTTGGTCCCGTTGTGTTGAGCCATTACAGACGCTGCGATTGAAGTGGAGGACCAGAACACAAGAGACAAGAACTCAGGAACCCAAACATCCCAGATCTGAGCGGGTTCAAGTGTTTGGTGGTATCGATGGGGAGGCTAGAAACTACAGATCTGTCACTCAATGCCACGGAAGCCCCGCGCGCACGCGATTAAGATTTGCCGCGGCCGTAGGACAGGCAAGGGGCTATAGTGTGGACTCACTCGTGCACGCATCACCGCTGCTCAGCGACATTCCGCTCGAATTGGGTCGTGCCATCTGGATCTCCGTCCGTCCGTCCAGGACCGCAATCGGCTCACCCGCAGCTCCAGCATGCCACCCCGTGCGATCAGGTTCGAGCACTCGACTCGCCTTGCAGCCGTCCATTTCGATGGAAAGGCCTCGTGGCCGCCGTCACCGTGGCCACAGCTGCTTGAAGCGAGCTCGAGGTGTGAGGCACTCACGCACCACCCACTTCTAGTGGGACGGAGGGCTCGGCAGGGCTCGCACAGGGTTCAAACTTCACGAACGGCTCGTCCGGAGCCTGTGACACAGCGCAGCAAATGAGCGGTGAGCACAATCACAGACCGGGCGGTGGCCTTTTTCTCGGGCCGCCCGCCAGCGAGCTGCTCTTTGGCAGTCGCTGCCCGTCCCCTGCATGCGCGCCGGGTCGCCCAGGCTTCTCCGCCCGCAGTGTCGCGCCGCGGATGGGACGAGCTGAGGCCGCCGCACAACCCAATCGATCGCGTGACCGCCACTTGAGCTTATGAATCACTCGGCCAGCACCATCATGCTCAGCGCACGCCTCGACTGCGACTACCGGCCGGCGAGCGCCAAGGCGTCGCTCGACTTCATCATGAACAAGGTGGACAGCGACGTCGCCGCCGCGCAGACCATGCGCGCACCGGACGTGGTCGTCACCCCCACCAACTTCATCGACCTGGCCGCCGAGGCGGCGAACGCGCTGCCGCTGCCGCTGTCGCCTTCGTGGCGCTCGGCGTCGAGCGGCAGTCCGCCGAGGGTCTCGCGCGGCCGCAACGGACGCAGCGACGACAAGCGAAGGGGCCGCGAGTGCAAAGTGGACGGTTGCGATAACTATATCATCAACCGAGGCCTGTGTTTTCGTCACGGGGTACGTCTGAACGGGATCTAAATTTATTGATCGGTTGATGGATCGGTTGTGACTGACGACGGTCGCTGTGGACTGTAGGGTGGCAAGAAGTGCTCGGCCGAGGGCTGCCAGTCGAGCGCCAAGAACGGCGGGCTGTGCTGGCGACACGGTGAGAACTCGCTCTGCTCTTGTCTCTCCTGTCTCGACGACCTCGCCTCTGACTGCGTGGATGTCTCGCAGGCGGCTCGCTCCGGTGCACGGTGCAGGGCTGCGGCAGCCGCAGTAAGTCGCGCGGCCTGTGCTGGGCCCACGGCGGCGGCACCAAGTGCTCGAACGAGAGCTGCGGCAAGGTGGCCGTGTCGAACGGCTTCTGCTGGGCTCACGGCGGCGGCAAGCGCTGCGCGTTCGCGGGCTGCCGCAAGGCCGCGTACGAGCGCACGCATAACTACTGCAACGGCCACTACGAGGAGCTCAAGGACGGCAACGTCACGCTCGACGTGTGACGTCCTCGCCACAAGCTTCCCCTCCCCCACCCTTGTTTAACGCTATAATTTTGATGAAAACCACCCTCCGCCGCCGCCACCGTGTTTACTCGTGATTCGCGCGCCGAGGCACCAGTTGAACTGTTGAACTTCCGCGCGGACCACTCTGCGGTCGATTAACGCTTCCCGAGGCGTCCTTTACATGGGCTCACCAGGATATCGGATCGTGCGGATGGGCTGTGGACAATGCGGTCAAAACGCTGCGACAGCTGGCGACGCCTCTGCATAGAACAGCACGCACGGCAGCCACCGTCGCCGCCGCAGATTCGCCGGTAACTTGACCGGCAGTGGCCACCGGCTCTCCGGATCTTCAGCCGCTGACCGCAGTAGCTTGTCTTCGGTGCCTTGTCGTCGGTCGCTGGACAATCCCCGGCCGCAGTCTCTGCTTCGAGCGCGGTCGGAACGACGGCCGCCTTCCTCGCCTCGGCCGAGTGCCGCGGGCCTTTGGCGCCGTGGAAGCCCAACGCTCGCGACGACCAACGGCCGCGCCGGTTCAGCGCGGCGGCAGCCACGGATTTCAAAGTGGCCGGCGGCCTTCCGGGCCGTTCAGGCGCTGGTCGTGGTCACCGCTGACCACCCACCGGCCCGTGCAGAACGCCGTTGCGTTATGACGGTTCCGTTTCCGGAAAATCACAGTCCCACACCATACAAACCGCCAGTGAGTCCGCTAAAGAAAAATCTTTCAAAAACGGATCTGTAAAATTCAAGTTGAAGTGACGTGCTATGTGCGCCTCGCGCCGTCGCAGTGGCGCCAACCAGTCGGCCTGCACGGGCGGAGCCCTCGCCGCTTTTAAACAGACGCCGCCACCGACCTACCCACCACTGTAATGAGTGTATGGCATGCGAAACGGATCGCCCGCGCTGTTCGAGAACATGCGGGCGGTCTGCGCGTGTGTGAGCTGCGTCGCCCGCCGCTTGGCGTTTAACGAGCGCCGACGGGCCGCTATGCGCAACCTCCGTTTCTCTGTTTGGGCCCCATGCGTCGGCGGTCGCACGTGTTGCTCACCGGCCGCTGGCAACCCAACGGCTCCGGCGCTGGACTCACTCACCCGGTGCAGCCGATGGGTGCGCTCGTTCGCTCCTCGCTCGCTCCTCGCTCGGCCTCGGCATACTCGCGCTGGTATAACGCCACACCCGTGCTCCGGTGTACGTACGCGGACGCCCAACAACCTCTTCCCCGTTTATATCCAATTTGGCAGTCGACGTCAGCGAGTGGCGCCGCCGCCGCGCCGCCGCCCCGGATCACTTTTCTATCGACGTCCCCTCTGCAGCGCCGGTCCTCCGAGTCTCGTCGCGTTGTCTCCGCCCACACGTCGCCCGCGCGAACAGCGAGCCGCGAGTCATCGGCCGCCCGCCCAGCGCGTCCGCAGCCCGCCCAGTTCTTCCGCCGCCCGCCCAGTCCTTCCGCCGGCCGCAATGGACGACTCGACCTCGCTCCAGCTCCGCCCGCGCGTCAAGTCGTCACTCGACTTCATCATGAACGCCGTCGAGAGCGAGACCGCCGCGGCCGAGACGCTGCGCGCGCCGGACGTGGTGCGCGTCTCGACCGACTTCCTCTCGCTGGCGGCCGCTGCCTCGGCCGCCACGTCGCTCCCGCTCACCACGGCCTGGCTCACCGACGCCAGCCCCAGTCCGCCGAGAGCCACCGCCCGCGGCCGCAACCCCCGCACCAACGCCAGTGCCGGCGACAGCAAGCGGCGCGGCCGCGAGTGCAAAGTCGACGGCTGCGACAACTACATCATCAACCGCGGCCTGTGCTTCCGCCACGGGGTGGGTCTGCCGGACCGAAACCAACAGTCCGCTGCATAAAATGTTCTAATGTTGGTTGGCTGTGTCGCCTGCAGGGCGGCAAGAAATGCTCGGCCGAGGGCTGCCAGTCGAGCGCCAAGGGTGCCGGCCGGTGCTGGCGCCATGGTGCGTCACTCGCTCGCTCTAGACGTCCGAAACGCAAAATGTCCAATTGACCTGTTGTGGATCAGGCGGGTCGGTCAAGTGCTCGGTCGACGGCTGCATGCGCCGCGGCAAGTCGCGCGGCCTGTGCTGGGCTCACGGCGGCGGCACCAAGTGCTCGAACGACGAGTGCAACAAGGTGGCCGTGTCGAACGGCTCGTGCTGGGCTCACGGCGGCGGCAAGCGCTGCGCATACCCTGGCTGCCGCAGGGCGGCGTACGAACGCACACACAACTACTGCAACCGCCACTATCACCAGCTCAAAGACGGAAACGAGGTGCTCGAGGTGTAAGTCGTGAGATATGCAGGCGGCGCGGGTGCACATGAACGCCTTGCTAGACACAATGCCGTGCTAGCCAGTTAAGATACTTTATATATTTCCACATGCTGACAGGCGATTGGTGGGGTCAGGGCCGATACGATTTTCCAGTGTTCGACGCCCAGCCTACAGACGTCCTCACGAGTCCTTGTTTTGGCGACGACAATGTGTATGAAGGATCCCTCACTTTCCCGTCCCCGAGCCAAAACACAGGCGACGAACACGATCGACCGAGCATTTCCGATTGTCCTTGAGCTGAGTTTTCGACTCATTGTCCGCAGTTCTGCCTTTATTTTTGCCTGACAGCACTGTATCTTAATCTCGAACGCTAGCAATAGCACGCAAACAAAAGTTAACAAGCAACCAAGTCGCCTCGACTCGCACGCGATGACGAACAGAGCGTACAGCACCTCATACTGCCAAGTTGACGAGTTCAACTTTGTCGACGCGGTCGAACACCCAACTGAGTAGGATAACGGAGCGATGGGAGCTTGATGACTCGTCTTACAGCTGACCGTGCGACCGTAAACACTCATCATCGCTTCAGTGTTGGCTTGTGATGGTCGTAAGTGCGTTAGCAGCATTGGAAACTGGTTTGGTGACGGAATCAATGCCAACGGCAGCTGGGACTTCGCCACGACTGCAGTTGTCAATCGATATTCGACACCAATCGGGAGATATGGCCTTGGCAATTGTCTATAACGGTCCAGCACGTCGTATTAGACTTCGCAATCACCATATATCAAGTGCGAACCACACCTTGCAGCAATTACCTGCGTCGCACGCAAACCGCACAGCAACTGTTCGTCAAGGCAGGCAGCAATGCCATTTCGGCCAACGGAATCAACTCCCCATCCCACTGTTCGTCGATCGGCCGGCCCTACAAAGCGATGTAGACATCAATCTGGTGACCAGCACCCGCGGCGTTCCAGAATAGACGATAACAAATGCTCACATGTGCATTCTTAGCGCGAGGAGCCGCTGTCGTCGCACCATATTGCACTGCCAAATCGACCAACACCGTCAACTTCAGTTCCTCATCAAATGACACGCACACAAAGAATGGGCACCGACTGCGAGCAGCTTGAGGGTCCAGGAAACTCGGTATCACTGGGAAATGCCGAGGAAGACGCTTGGACGAATATCGCGAGTCATGGCATCGATCGAGTCACAGGGACGACAGAACGAGGAGTGAGCTCGAGTCGGCGGGTGGTGGTGGTGCATCGCCGTCGCCTTCACCGGCTCCGGACTATGAATTCATGGCATGCCTGCGCATGTTTCTGGCGTGTGGCGACGGTTAAAGCCGTTGTATCAAGCATCGTCGACCTGTTCTTACACCAAAGCCTTGGAAAACCCATAGTTTCCGTTGAAGTCGGGTGTTTCAGCATTCATCTGATACTGATCCTCACCTCCATGGATTTGATATCCTTCTGAAACGGGTAGAGGTGGTAGTCCAACGCTGCACTGCTATGCACACGTCGACAGAGTGGACTATCGCTTGGCTCGTTTGGAGCTCTGTCGAAACGTGCTCTATATTTGGCTCCTTCCGAGCTAAAACATGTCCATATGGTCCTGTTTTGGCACTCACATGCAGGACCATTTTTGTAGCTGAACCCGGTCGAAGATCGCCACTCAGTCCGCCTTTGCGGAGCCCACACTTCCACCCCGCCGCCGTGAGCGCCGACGACGCCACAAGTCGACACGTGGCCGGGGGACGCGATGCTTCATGAGGAGCAGGGCCACAAATGTCCGAGCGGCCGGAATAATGGCGTAATCCAGCAGAGGATGAGGTGGTTGTCTGCATGAGAGGACACGCACAATTTGTTGACGTCGGTGCGTTAGAATGGCAGCTTCTGATGTGTTGGGCTGTGATGCGATCGTATGTTGACAGAGCTGCGGATCGGTGCACGAGTGGGGGGCAGTTCTGCGCTGCAAGACGACTGTCCAGTCATGAGTACACCGAGGATCAAGCAGAAACGAGCAACGAGTGACAGATCAAGGCCATCACGGGTTGCATTTATGCTACCACTGAGAAACCCAGGAACAGCGAGCTACCTGGATGAAGCCTGCTGAGTGTTTTGGATGTACAAACACGCACTACCAACGGCGTCGTCAGCGTGATCGTGTCATGATGGCTGCATTCAAGATGGAGCGACAGACAAGATCCCGAGTATCCCCACCTTGCTGCCGAGGATGGATGGCATCGACGACCGCGACGCGACATTCTCGACGATCTTTGCAACGAATATCGTCACATTTGTCCGACGTGCTGAGACGAAGGATCTGTTGATCGCCAAGTGCTGTGAAAACCCACGACAACTGGTGAGGTGTCCGCGCTTGATCAATGAGATTGTGGCGATTCGTCTGCGCGGGTGAGAGAATTTTGATTCACAAGGTGCAAATCACGATTGTCAAGAGCAAGCCCCTTGTGTGAGGGACATGAGCGGATAGTTCAAGCGGGGCGAATGCAATGGGCATGGACATGTGGCTCGAGATATTGGATAACGCTCGCAGCGCCGAATGGACGACCAATTGTGTGTTCGACCACGTGGTAAGGGGTTTGATTCAGTGCACCAGGATCGTAGCGCGACAGTAAACTCGAATGGTCTGTATGGCCTTGTTAAATGGTGGAGTTTAGAGGGCGAGCAGCGTAGCGAGCAAGTTTGGTAGCCGTGCAACGTTCGAGAAGCAAAAATCGGAGTTGAATGTCCACAGATGATGTCTCAACGCAAAAGATGATCATCCCTGCTCGAACATTTAAATATTCCGAGCCTGAAACGTTAACGGAACGCTTCGGTGGGCAACGAGCTGCATCTGGTTCCCGTCGCTTTCCTTCGGATCGATTGTCACATCCAGCGGCATTGTGTGCCATTGCGATCGAGCATTTGCTAGGTTTCAAGAATTCAAACAGTCTGCAGGGCTTGCAACACAGGAAATGTGAATTCGTGAGCCCAACAACGTTGCAATGAGTAAACCATAGAAGCCGCAACTGGATCGTCAGCTCAAATTCGATGGAGCGCCATAAAACATCTCGAGATCTGGACCAGGTTGCTACCAAGCTTTGAGGTTGATCCAATTGAAACCATGAAACATCCACGGCTCGCCGAGAAAACCCAAGGCACTACACAAATCGCAGTTGTGGGACGAGAAGCAATGTCTTGTCCAGACCTCAACCAGCCACTTCGAACCTGAGTGCTGTTGTATACGATCTGCGTTTTGCGAGTCAACGCGGCAAAGCAGTTGGAATCACCCTTACTTGTTCGTGTCATTTCACTAACTGATCACATGGGTGAGGTTGGCTTACTGCTTTTCCACTTGTTTCATGAATCACGAGACGAGCACAACTTGGCGATTACACGCTGTTCAATTCAGTTCCTATGAGCTCAATGTCAACAATCTTGATCGTTTTCTTTTTGTGATTCTGGATATCTATTTCCCTGCGTCTGATCTTCTACCACAGCTACGATCGCAGTTGTAAACGCATGTCTAACGTTGAGTGCTGACTTGATTCTGTAGTATCTCGCTTTGCGAATCTGAGTCAGCCTGGCTTCAGTCAACTGGACGAGAACCGTCAATAGTGAGGAATATTCCTCAAACAGACATGAGTGAACTGCGTACTATTTTGATTCACATTGACCAAACCAGATAGTGACTATCGGTCAGATCCACAAATGATCAACATGCAGGCCAGCAGAAGCGGACAGTTCTTTGCGCGGCTAGATCCAGCAGGGCGGTGCAGTCGCGCATGGCGTCCTTCAAACGTCGCCACAAAACCACCTGGTCGCGAGTGCCAACTTCTAACTGTCCGCGCACAGCAAGTATCAAGGCAGAATGTCTTTTGCGCTGCCGATTCTCGTTCAAGCAGCGAGCTCAAGTAACAGGTATGTGCGTCGTGCTTGTCTCCCGCACGTCCGAATGGAGCTCGTCGCTATAGCATCATTGAGCGACGAAAAAGAGTTCAGGGATGTGGGTCTGTACAGAGTATCTCTACCTAACATCAACCATCGAGGTATTCAGTCAAAGTTGATTCATTTATCATCGCGGACACCACACATCGTTCCTCTGGCACGTCTCGGAGCTGTGGACCACTGCCATTGGGCGGACGCTTAATGCAGGTCAGGTTGCCTTAGGCGTAGTTGGTTCAAGGAATTCATGTGCGATCTTACGGCCCTAATGGACACCTAATGCAACGACAAGTCCTTGCACCAACATAGCTAACTAGTGGCAGAACAATGGCAACAAGTCGAACTGTGGAATGAGCTAACCATGCTTAAGCCTCGAGAAAACGAAAACTGAAGTGCATACTCACTGAAAGGTCTGCGCCACAGCCTAATAATGTACATCAACTGGTAGCACAGTGGAGATCAAATATCAACCACCACTTTACAGGTAGCCTACAAGCAAATGCAAGCTTACTCAGCACAAACAAGTCCATCTCGGCTGACTCCCGACAGGATGTCTCAAAGCCGTTCTCCACAGGTCGCAAAAGAACCATATTCGAACGCGAGCTCGCGATGTTAATTGTCGAGGGAGTTGCACGAGCGAGCACCTCATAAATCAATCGCTACAGATGCTGTCAATCGAAAGTTAGGCGTTGTCTACGGCGGACAGACTCGCATTGAATCGTACATCCTCGACTAATCGTTACACAACGCATGCATGACAACAGCTAGCCTACGCTGTGGCGCCGTGCACACTAAATACCACCGCAGGGTATAGCGACGGAACCCCAACTGAAGAACCAGCACTCCCAGACACTTGGCGTTTCCCGCCAATTCGACTCTTCACCTCAGCGAGCTCAGCACCACCGAAGTGCTGACAACGTTGGCAGGAAGTGGACACGACGAGGTCCTTCGGTTTTGCAGCCGACCAACGGAAACTCCACACGAACGTCGTCGATACTTGCGACAATGGGGTGGTTCAACGCGCTGCAGTGGGTCTCTGTCCTGGCCAGTGACGTCTCGTCGAGGTCTTGTCGCTGTGAGAGCTATCATCTTTCCACCGCAGAGGCACCACTCAACCTCATTTGCGACAAGGCAGCAGTGCTCCGCGTGCTGGAGGAAGCGAACGAAGCTTTCGAGGTAGAAACGGGTCGATGGGTGGAATAATTCGCCGCAAAGTCTGGGTTTTGAACGCCGATGTTGCAGCATGCTCGAAACTGTCGTTCACCCGCATAGCCTTACCGATCTTCGAGACCAGAACCCAGTGACGGCGACCAAATCAAACAGAACCACGATTGGCTGGCAAACTACAGCGAACGTCCATCAAAATCCACGATTCGCCCAATAGCCTATAGTAGAGGACGACGCTAATCGTTTTGCTACTCTTACCCCACATCCGCATTTCGTCCAGCTGCGCACTCCGCTTGGCAAATGACGAAATGAACGAACGAAGCGTATCTACGACGTATCGATCGCCAACGACCAAAGGAGCAAGTCTGAGTCCTGAGTCAGCAATGGGAATCGCGGCAGGCACGTGGGCCACACACGGCGAACTTGAACGAATTCGTGCAAAGAAGATGCGTTCACAGCCTAAAAACTGCTACAATGAATACTGGTGGTTGGGGTTCATTATGACTGGAGTACAGTTCATACAATTTGCAACTGTAGATAGGTATACCCTCTCGGACTGAGTCTTGGCGGGAATGTCTTGGCGCACTGCGATGTCTTAGCAGCAGCCGACAACATGTGCGCGTGAAACCTTTGCACGATACTCTCTTTCTGTCATGATATGATGTGAGCAATGGGTTTTAGTAGCTGTGCCTGACCTCATCTGACTGTGTCTGACCGACGCTGCGACACTCGGTCTCTCTCGTTCTCCCGTCCCTCGAGCAAAGCGTCGATTCGGCCAAGCAAGGATTCTGGAAACGGCATCGTCGCCAACACCGGCGCTTGATGAGCGCGGCAGTTACCATGGCAGCATTGCCTTGCGTGGAGTGGAGTGGCCTGTCTGTGGGGATGCGGCGTCATCCCACATAGCACCAGGTGGGTGGACAAGTTGTTGATGGATGCTGTCGGCCTCGGGTGGACACAGCATGACTATTAGAGATTGCATTGCCGCTTGGTGGTCCTGTTGGTGTGCTGTGCAGGGCTATTCGAGCGATGGGATCGAGACCGATATAGACACGCAGCATCGACAAGCATGGAGAGACAAGGCGTGAACGTGAAGGCTGCGCCAGCTTTGCGGAGAGTAATCGGAGCCTGCAGCTGCGTCTGCGACTGGTTTATCTGGGATGTTGGTGCATATCGTTGTCAAGCGAGGTGCGCTGTGGATCAGCGACGCAGCCATATGGCTAGGCCGTGGTGTTTCGAGACGACAAGACTGTGGATCCGTGGCGTAGCAAGATGACAGAACTGTGGAGGTACGAGACGACGAGGTTGTGGATCCGTGGAGTGGCGAAATGGCACAACTGTGGTGGTTCGAGACGCTACTGGAACGGATCGACTCACGATACTCGCAGCCACAGGAGATCTGGTGTGTGGCGATGATTTTTGTGCTATCTGGAGCAAGAGCTTTTCGATGGAGGACGCCGGTTGAGACTACAGCGTTCGTTTTAAAGAGCTGCGAGATCCTCCCAGTCAACAGTTCTGGGGGCAGTCACAACACCGAGCACGTGTTCTGCAACCCCAGCTCACTGCCGAACAAGCGCGCGAATAACCGAAGGTAAGGATCTGAACTACCCGTGAGACACCGTGAATTTCTCACATCATATTTCAGCTCGTCTTTTAGGCTTCGGAGTTTATCACCAGGACAAGAACTGAGAACCGATACATCGTTGGCACCATTGGTCCGAAACCAATTGGACAAGCACGGCAGAGCTGGCAGGACAAGGCGATTTGCGCGACGATATCAGCAGGAATTACGGTGGTGTCAGTTTGGCCTAGTTGTTGTGTTCAACACCATCAATCCAATCTATCATTTGTGAAGATATTCCAGCATCGGAGAGTACTTGATCGGTTCGATGTTCTCTCCATGGACGTTATCTCAATGCGATGCCGATATTGGTAGCGGAAACGATGTGTGCTCTGTTCGTCTGCTCTCAGCAAAAGCATAAATTCCAACAGCAGCGAGCACATTGGCGCACTGTGCTGTATCTGTCTTTTCGTCGGATCCCAAAATTGTTGCAGGGTTGTCGCTGGTTGGGAGTGGCTAACCATTGACCGACGCAAGGCCAACCATTTGCGCAGCATCAAGTGTTGTGGACTCGAAGTTGATGCTTTGGAGTAATATCATATCGAGTAATTACTAGCTCGCTGGACTAAGATGGTGAAGTCGCACCTTACCAGCAGTATGGCGATAAGAAATTGCGAGACTTCAACAGAATCAATCTGAGTTCAAGAAGCATATGCAAAGGCAACACTATTGGTTCTTGTGTCGAAATCGCACAGCTGCAGCTACATAATATCAAGACACCGAAATCGGATTTTCAGGTAGTGTTGAAGCCGGGATGGACGAACTACCGGAACATATTTCAACGTCAACGTGGATACATTCTTCAAATGATGCAAATGCCAGCAGCAGCGCTAAGATGCCATGGCAGAGGAAACAAATACTGGCGATGGCAAACGCTTTGGAGCACTGGTAGCACGATCGCTGTCAAAATTCTGCACCATTTAGGCAATGGGAGAGCCAACAAACGCAAAGTTCATACATAAAATCTCCTTGCCGTTGCATCTGTTCGGCATAAATGATCTCGATCTGAGCAGCTACATCGTGAACAGGTTGCGATTTCGACAGATCCAAGCGCAGCGGGATAATCTGGACGGGCTCGAAAGCGTGCCAAGACCTGTTTTGTATGATCTCGTCAAAAATGATCTCGTGGGACATCGCTGATGGCACTTACACCAGAATCCCAGCTAGCAGATTGCCTCCGAGCTTACCTCTTATCGACACATGTCGGGAGGAAGGAGATTCGAGATCAAGCAAGCTCGATAACTCAATACTCCGCACTCAAACGCAAATATCTCGCCTGTTTGGTCCCGACAGAGCTCTTGGCGAGTCCATATCCCTTGAAATGTTGCACATATCAACGTGGAGTGTGGTTAGTCTGAGCACGGAGACATGTCCGAGACGTGAGACTCTTGTATGGTGTGCTGCCTGATCCGTTTGTCAATATTTTTCGCGCCCTTACCTGGCACGACTTGACATCCATCGAAGTCTGACACTCTCTTCAGATATGTGTCAAATAGTCGCTTCTAAACGCGACTCCTCAAACTTCAGCTTCAGATGACAACTTCCCATGGACATCACCAAGCCGATTGAGGCGATATCGATCGCTGCTTGACTCTCATCTCTGCCATCCCAGACGCGAGGGCATGATGAAGCTGGTCTCTGTGCGACGAAAAGGAAGAGAGACATGCAGCTCCAGGCTTTCGTGTGGGCCACGTGGCATCCACAACGAAACTACTGCTAAAATTAGATAGTATCTTCACCGTCCGATTTGGGGAGAAAGGCCTCGATCCTTGTACTGTTCGGAAACCAGAGTATCCGTTGGAATACTCGCGCTTGGCCTCACTCCTATTGGCATCGAGGGTGGCGTCGATGGGCTCACAGATGCAGCAACGGATCTGTCGCCTTCAATTGTCGAACCGGCGGACGCCGCATCTGGAATCGCACGCAAAATTGTGCTGTCGATTGCATCCGAAACTGTTTCGGTTTTGAAATTTTCTGATAGAAGTGGTGAACCGCACTCGTGTCCGTGAGTGCAGCGAGTTCGAAGTGGGACAATACAGATGAGGGTGGCAAGCAAAATGTGACTGAACACATACGCTTGCGCCAGGAGCCTTTGCTTGGCGACGGTGAGATGATGCTGCATTTTTTAATCAAGGGTCCATCCGGGTAGATTAGATTCAAACACCCAACGACGAGCGGAGCGTCGGGTCCAATCGGTTGAACTTTCAAATTTTTGCACAAAACGTGTTAAGTGGACTGGCGCCAGTCGTGATTTGGCATCTCCCACTTCAGCGACGATGGGTCGATGGCCGTCTCAGGAGGAGGATTTCTGTCCAGAGAGATAACCGATACCTATTTCCAGGGGGGGCAATCGGACCGGTAAACTGCACGCTATTTGCGTCGGCGTCCACCCAC
The DNA here is from genome assembly GCA_023336425.1 of Phytopythium cucurbitacearum (nom. inval.). NCBI lineage: Eukaryota > Oomycota > Peronosporomycetes > Pythiales > Pythiaceae > Phytopythium > Phytopythium cucurbitacearum (nom. inval.). Next base: position 51,219 of record JAADXC010000037.1, on the reverse strand, counting down.
TGCACTGCCGCGCGTCTTTGGCAAGATCCGCCCCCCTTCACGGCTTTCTTGTGCGCAGGCTGTTGTCGCCCGTGATTCCATCGCTGAACGTTCTGCGAAACCTGGACGGCTGAACTTAGCTGCTATTATGGCTGGCGACACCGTCGCCTCCCACGGCCTTGAAGGACGCCTTGTCGTCGTTTCGGCTTGTGTCCCGGCCGGAGTTTACGTGGTGCCACCCAGGCTTCGCGCTCACTTCGAGATTTGCGCTCTTTAGGAACAGTCGGCGGACGTCCTCTTGATCGAGTTCGAGATGTTCCACCCTTGTCAACCCAACGTCTGCCCCGCATCTGACATGGAAGACACCGATGGCATCGCGTCCGACTCGAGCTCGTCTGAGGAGTGCGTCGGGTGCTGCACCATCTCCAAGACGTCGCTGGCTTTCATCCTGAGCACTGCCGACTTTGACGCGATGGAGCAGCGCGAACCTGAGCCCATCGACGCCAAGGTGATGACTGCTGCCTGTTTCGCCACGCGCCAGCGTGCCAGCTCCTCGACGACGACCAACGACAAGCGACGAGGGAGGGAGTGCAGAGTCGAGGGCTGCGGCAAGTACATTATCAACCGAGGACTGTGTTTCCGCCACGGGGTACTACATGTAATCGTGAATGTTGATCTCCATGCCCTCGTATCTGACTGTGTTGTGTGCTGCCAGGGCGGACGCACGTGCTCAGCGGACGGCTGCCAATCGAGCGCCAAGAAGAACGGTCGATGCTGGCGCCACGGTGAGTTGGAACATCGATTCCATGGTTTGAGCTTAAAGACTAACACAGATGGATTCCAGGCGGTTCGGTCAAGTGCTCGGTCGACGGGTGCAACCGCCGCGGCAAGTCGCGCACGCTCTGCTGGGCTCACGGCGGCGGGACTAGGTGCTCCCACGAAGCGTGCACCAAAGTGGCCGTCTCGAACGGCTCGTGCTGGGCTCACGGCGGCGGCAAGCGGTGCCTGTACGACGGCTGCCAGCGCGCCGCCTACGAGCGCACGCACCATTACTGCAAGCGCCACTACGCGCAGCTCAAGGATGGCCACGAGGTGTTGGAAGTGTGAAGATCTCGAGGGTCTCTTCCTATGTCTGCAAACGTCGATATGTCTGCAAACGTCAAAACGATTCCACAAAGACTGAAATTTCTGCATCGCTATGCAACCAGCGCTGACCACTTCAAGCGATAAACATTATAACCTTCAAAAACTCATTTGCTTTATTCGAACCCACCGAGAATCACAGACCGCGACGCAAAACTTCCAGGCTCCTCCAACGCTCGATGAGTAGCAAGATTAGCCATCAAAGCAACGGGTCCGCTTCGCGTGGTCGAGCTGTTGCTGGTGGCGTCATAGCCACACTCGCTGTGAGTGTTGTCGCAGGTGGCGCGCACGTGATACGGTTCAGTTGCAGCTTCAGGAGATGGGATCAACGCGCATAGAAACGTGGCGCCGCTTTGGTTTCGTGGCATGCTGATGTTGCGTTCTGTTGCGCACCGTGAAGAGCGTTACGCTCCGCACAGGTGGCTCCTGGACTGTTTGCCGATTCTTCCCGCCGAGAGTCGAAAACGCGATTGAGCGCCAGTTTCAACCGGAGAATCCAGCGCGCCATCCGTCGGCGAGAACGAAGACACTTCGCCACGACCTGCAACGCCCTGAACCGTGCGGCTATCCCGGCTGGTACGGTATAACTCCTTGCGACACCCAGCCGGACACCGCTAGGCGAGTTGGTTATCACGCCGCTATGCACCGCTGCCGACAGCTATGCCACTCTGGTGTATGATGCAGGGGGCTACCAAGCATGAACGCAGAGCTATCCGCCGAGTGTCTCGTCGATGAGGACATAACGCGTGTCCAAAGGTACCGCTATCGTGCCGACGTATCTCGAAAAAATCGGGCACCGAAAGCCTCCACGCCTCGCTCGTGGTGTCGGTTTGCTCATGGATGTTCCGACCGGCAAGACGGCGGAGCGAACAGCGACATTACAGTCCAGGAAGCAAAGAGGCGGGTTAGTCGAAAGAAGTATCCGGAGGAAGGAACACTCATTGTTACGAAACACTTAACTTTGGCTCCATTCCACCCCACTGCCGTCCTCATCTGAGTTCATACAGGCACTTCGCATGTTCCAGCTGCAGAGACGCTCTGCTGGCACCGTGCCCACTGCTCGAGCGCGTTTTTTAGCATGCTGGAAGGCTTCAAGGTGCGCTTCAAGGTCGACTCCGGGCGTCCCAATTTTGACCAATCGTGTCTCTTTTGCGCGCATAGTCACCTGAGCAGCGCAAAGGGCCTTCGACCACAATCACGAAAGAGGGAGGGCGGGTCTGGGGGTGCTGGCGGTTGGATCGATGGGATGGAGCCCGACGACGATGTAGTGTGCAAGCTGGAGCTGCCGTTCATCCTGAACGACCAGCCGCGAGTCACGAGGGCGGCCGCCAGAGCGGCCAGGGCGGTGGCCATGGCCGCCTGCGCGCCGAAGCCTGAGCCGAAGCCTGAGCCAAAGCCCAAATCAAAGCCCGAAGCGCGCAGACTATCGCGGGAGGAGAAGAAGAGGAAACGCACGTGCAAAGTCGAGGGCTGCGGCAACTACATCGTGCACAAGGGCGTGTGCTGCCGCCACGGGGTACGCTGAGTAGTTGTCGGTCTGTCCAGCAGCTTGGCTTAACACTTGAATTGATATGTCGGTAGGGTGGGAAGAAGTGCACCCACGAGGGCTGCAATGCCAGCGCCAAACACTACGGGTTGTGCTGGAAGCACGGTAGGGGTCGCTCAGTTCACTGACTCACCAGAGGTGGACGCTCATTGTCTAGCGCAATATGTGACGTGTGTTCATTAAACCGCACAGGCGGCTCGGTGCGATGCAAAGTGGTCAACTGCGTGCGCAAGGCGAAGGCGCGCGGGCTCTGCTGGTCGCACGGTGGCGGCACCAAGTGTCGAGTTGTCGGCTGCATCAAGGTGGCCGTCTCGATCGGGCTGTGTTGGGCACACGGCGGCGGCAAGCGCTGCTCGATCGACGGCTGCGTCAAGCCGGGCTACGAGCGCACCGACAATATGTGTCCGCTCCACTACAAGGAGGCTCACGAGGTCGTCTACCGCTTCTGAGCGTTCGGTATGTTCGGCGTGTTCGGCGAGACCCAGAGATCGCGAAAATGCTGCAACAATACCAGTGTTCTCGATGTTGCGAAACATGTGCTCCTGGTTGGCGGTCTCGTGACTGCGACGTCATTCCCTGTGCTGTTACTGCACCACGTATAGAAACAGCAACCAGTGTCTCAGACGCATGTTCCTACAACCGGTCGCGTGCCTAAAATGGTGATCTCGCACGTCGCTTGCACGGTGGGACATATTCATGCCCGTCGCAGTGCATTTGTCCACGCCCTTTGTGACTACAAACTTCAGCTTGGATGCAAAATGCCTCGTATAATCCATAGATGCTATGATTTGCTGTCATAATCGCAGATCGTTGCACCGGGGATCGAAATGGCTGTGGTCGCATATGCGTCGGAACCACTATCAGAAGCGCTCTGCTAGCGACTCACGGACCGTGAGCCTTTTACGGCGGCCGCCCTCGAGAGCCCAAGACGCGAAGCGCATGGTGTCGGCGGCCAGGACCAACAGCAACAGGAGCGGAGGGAATCGCTACGTGCGACACGATCGGAAGGCAACAGGCAAGCGCTGGCTGCAGCACGAGTTAACATACTCGGTAGGGTTGCGCGACCGACGCGACAGGCGATGTACACTGAGCGATTCACGAGACGACGACGACAACTCACCGAGCCTGGAGCCGACTGCTCGGTGGCGGATCTCCGTCGCGACGACAATTATCCAAGGCGAGATCGGCACACTCGACACACTGCGCTGAAGGACCAAAACATCGCAATGAAGACAGAGCGACATGGCGACCTGATGTCGGATCCAGTTATCGATCCAACAAAGCGGTGAGCGGGATCTCTGTCAGCAAAATGCATGCTGTGAGGCTCGTTGCAGTTTTGGGGTAGTCGGAATTGCGCGCTAACATCACGAGTTCTTCAATGCAGAGATTCACAAGGCGTCAATTCGAAACTCGGACAGTAAATGCCCGCGGAACCCAGGCCAGGATGGACCCAGCGAGCGATCAATGCTGTATTTTGCCGAAATCGACCGCTTGTTGCAACGACAGCGATGATCTATTGGCGATCGAGACATAACAACCAAGCAACGCCAGCAGAAAGAGGTTCGTGCGTGGATTGAAGCAGCACAGCTCTCGATTGGCACTCCGCTTTCGATCTAATCATCTGTCATTCTCCTGGTTGAACGAAACTAGTTTCGACATCGCGTTTCGCACCGTGCTCAAGGACTTCCTCCAGAAGTTGATCTGCCGCTTGGCTGTTGGACGAAATATCGCAGTGTCGACCGTCAAAAGGCAAACGCGATCTTGCACCTGCTATGACCGCTCTGAGTCGTGATGCGTGATGCGGCGAGTGATTGTCGACTTGTTGACGGGAAGTCACCGTTGATCCTGCCGTGCATGCGTTGGACGGCGCCATGATGAACGACTAGCCCGAAGACTGTCTTGGATCGACTGGATCATCCGCGAAGAGTCAGTCGTCGACCGACCAGTGTTGACAAAACTCCGTGCAACTGAGCGGACGAGCGGCATCGCGGAACTGGTATGGTTGCTGAAGATCTCCTGGTGGTGTTTGAGCTCATGATTCGGCTTTGTCGTACGAGATCTGGTTGGATTTGCTGAAGCTGTGCTGGGAGCAATTCAAGACAAATGGTTCGACAGATCCGCAAGTATGGTGCGAAATGTGTCACCAAACCAATTGACTTGTGCGAACTTCGCTCGCGTCTATCGCATGGAGCTCTGTCTTAGCATCTCGATGTCCACATCTTGTGCCGAGGGAGATTGTTGTCAGTTGCGAAACATCATTGGTCCAGCTCCAATTATTGCTCGGTGTTGGGTAGTTTGCTCCACATTGCATCTGCGTTGGGAACGTGCTAAGTGTGCAATTATCGGCATATTTGGATCTCCGTGGCGTGTTGCGCTCTCGATGGTATGGCGCTCATTGACTTGTTTGGTGCCTCAGTAATTACTAGCTAATGCAGCGCACAGTTTCGAGTGGTTTGTATGCTTCTCTGTTGGATACAGGTACAGGGCACAACGAAGCAGATGTCCGATGAATATCGAGCAAACTCTTCGCACTGCGCCGGGATGGCGACGCGACGATCCAAATAGATTTGCATTCAGTTGGTAGCTATTATTGGTTACTCATCCTGGTGGATACTAGTTGAAAATTAGAATGGTTGATCTCACGATGACGCACAATACGAAATCGGGATGGATAACGGCGCTGCTTGTGTGTCCTTGTATTGCTGCCACAACCCACGTCCGTTGCAGAGCTGTTGCCACAGAACTGTAATGCCTTCTTACGATTTCATATCCGTCCCATACACCAACGACGCTGTGTAAAGATAGCTTGCTATAACTGGAGCAACCAGGAAGTCGCTGCGTTTCGGTTCGGGAGGGCACGAACAAACACAAAGACAGCTAGTCTGTGCGCCACCAATCCGTGCAACGGCGTTCCAGCAAGCTTGCGGCTGCCCCGTTCGAACAAGACCTCAGGATGGCTCTTCAACCAACGTAGCTGGGCGGCAAGCCAAGCACACCTCGATGACAAGTGAATGGAAAGTTGCTCGGTGCGTACGAAATCATGCGCGACGAGACGGCGACTGGAAACTGCTGTCATCATCGCACGAGTTAACATTGTGCCGATCGTATTCACTGTAGATGCGAGAGCGAGCCGGTGTGGTGGAGCATCCATTAAACACTGAACATCAGTCGATAGTCTGCCAGTCGATGCTACGGCCATATCCTGAACTGGAATGATTTCGTTCTGCCGGAACAAGAGAGACCGGTGATGAATTGTCTACCGTCACTGGTAAGAAGACTATGGCCTGTTGTGACGGCAATGCTCGAGGTGGATTTATAATCTGGCGAACTGAGAAGTGAAGATATTCACAAGGTTGAACCCTTTGACAACACGCCGACAAAGTTCCACCAGTGCTCGAGTTCCATCCAAACAAATCGGTGAGCGACGGCATAAATCTCTAAAGTGTTTCATGGCTAATTGGTTCTGTCTGTCTTCTCAGATCTTTGGATTCGCTTTGTGTTTCAGGCGCTTGACGATTCAGAGCTGGTGTTGGATATCTTTCACCGCAGTTTTGATCTGATGACTGCTGAATGAGCAACGCAACAGCTTCTTGCCGTGACAACTCGACCTTTTGTGAATACGAGCAAGCGATCCAGAACCAGAGTGAGGGAAACTTGACTGTTGCTGCGCGTTGACCCAAGATCACGAGCTGTCTGGTGTAGACGATCGTGCTGCACCCACTATGACCGATCTTGGTCGTGTGAGAAGAGTAATTCAGCAGTTGAACCTCATCGGCAGATGATCAGGGAGATCACCACTGAGCAGTTAAGCAATCGTCTAACCTGCAGTGGAATGAACCAAACGCGCTCATCAGGAGCAATTCCAGCTGAAATGGATCACTGAATTGCGGACTACGATCAAGTTACCAGTTCTGTAATCTGGCCGAAAGGTTGACACTGCAAGGAGTTTGCCATCGGCTTTCAGTAGTGACAATAACAAGTGCAGAACCGATGCAGCTCGATAAATGCAAAGGTGGATTGTCAACCTCCAAGCCATTGCGCAGCTAATGCTGGAGCTCAAGGTCGAGCCATGGCACAGGCAATTAGGACACGATCATGGCGTCAGATGTGCGCGGCGTCTCGCAGTGAGACCAGTCAATCAAATTCGATTCCAATCCTGTCAAGCGGCGCTGGTTGAGACAGCTTGGGTTCAACGACTCCATCCAAACTAAATCGACGTATCAATGTGCATACAATTCACCTCTCCAGGTCAGATCGACGCAGAATCGAGCCGAACCAGCATCCAGAGGTAACATTCTACCGCGCGTCAATACCGCTGACACATGCCAAGGATGACATCAGCCAGTGAAGCAGAATACTAGCGATTACTATTCGTGCAAGCGAGAACTCAAACCAGGTCGAATGCGAGCTATCTGTCGGCAGACGCGCCAACTCAGCGAGCGCTGCTCAACAGCAGTGATCACGGCGTTCATGTTGGGTTAATCGTGGACAACTTCAGCGATATAACATTCACTACTGCATCATCGGGAGGCTTCTGCGAGATGACGAAACAGTGGATCGTCGAGGTCCGAGGTGGCCACGCCAATTTTGTTCGATTTTTACCAATAATTCGGCAGTTTTTACATTTTTCAAATCGAGAGAAGGGGCTACTTCGCCAGTCGGTTAGGCCCATGAAGACCGACGCAGCGCCTCAAGGACGGGGCCAGGACCTGCCAGCCACCAGACCCGAGCTCCCGTTCATCCTAGGTGACCCCTCTGTGGGTGCTCAGGCCGTGGCGTCGAGTGCGGACGCGACCGGAAGCCGCAGACCGGCTACACCGTCCAAGTTGAAGAGCGAGAGGCGCAAGAAGCGAACGTGCAAGATCGAGGGCTGCGCCAACTACATTGTTAAGAAGGGTCTCTGCTGCCGACACGGAGTGCGACCCATTTGGCTCGATGGTGTGCTATCGACAGCAGTAGTTAACGCTTCAATTGGAGTCCAGGGAGGCAAGCAATGCTCTCGCGATGGCTGCACCACGATTGCCAAGCACTGGGGTCTCTGCTGCAAACACGGTAGTGGAGCTTACCGGTACTTCGAATTGTTCGATGAACAAGGAATACACTAACCCACTTCCCACTCGTGGGGTTGCTGCGAGGGTGTTTAGGCGGCTATGTCGAGTGCACGGTGGCCAAGTGCACGCGTAAGGCCAAGGCTCGCGGTCTGTGTTGGGCACACGGTGGCGGCACCAAGTGTCGAGTCCCCGAGTGCGACACGGCGGCGGTCTCGAACGGCCGCTGCTGGGCTCACGGCGGAGGCAAGCGGTGCTCCATCGACGGCTGCGGCAAACCGGCGTACGAGCGCACAGCCAACTTGTGCTCGATGCACTTCAAGGAGACGCAGCCGCCCATGACCTACTCGTTCTGATCGCGTCTGTGGAGGCGGCCGGCGACTCATCTGCAACATCACACCAGTTCAGGCTAGTGTTTGAGTAAATCGAACAGCACAGCGTGACCTTCTTGGTGGATAACAGGAACACTGTTCGTATAACTGTCAGTTGACTCGACTGCCATTCAGATTGCGGCACAAGTTGCACAGGGATCCTCGCCTTGTTGTCACGATATCTGTCCGCGGTCCGTCCTTCCGACTTGGACACGACACAGTCTACCACGACAAACAGCTGAGTGAGTAGATAAATATCTTCGTACAAATGAGGTGCGCATATTTCAAAGTTGAACTCACCTGCTGAAAATTTTGAAGGGAGATTCAAGCTCTCACTTGTGTCCGTGATATGTGGACGCTTGCGATTGAAGTCTTCTATCCTGTCGCACCTTGCAAGCAACCAAGATCACATCAACCAAGGTGCCAGCATTGCCAGGATACTGTCGTTCGCTCACGATCACCGAGCTGCGACACCGACAGTGATGGATGCCAATCCGATGCTTCCAAATATTTGCTGGGCGTCGAATGCACTCCCACGGCACATTGTCGTGGCGATGGTTTGTCCTGGACGCAGTCGCGAAGCACAATTGCCTCGACGAGCTTGACAGCTAGCTATTCAACCCCCAATCGAAGAGAGCAGGGATGCACCTGCTACACGGCATATCAACGTCACGCAAAACACAGAGTCGTCAGCGTTCAAGAGATCAGTCGCTTGTCATGCCCTGAAACACGAATCGGATAGAGTACATTGAGAGGGGAAACACGGCCAGAACGTCGTTGTCGAGCTTGCCATTTCGATCACCACTGCCGAAATTGAACGTGTCGGCCAAATTCGCACATCCGCCTGTCGTTTGTCGCTTGACAGTCGTCAACATGCTGTACACAAAGCTCGTTAGTGGTTAACCGCCTTCTCTCTCGTGATGGCAGATCGATCTTCACCCGTGGTCGGATCACTCACAAGATAGCCGACCTCGCTCTTACCTCTGTGCAAACCAAGAGGTGCGATGTTTCGACCACCGCGAAATATCCATATTCGAGATGCTCCAACGGTGCGTGAATACTTCCATCCTGTCGAAAATAGCTCAGACCAGCAGCTTACAGCACGCTCATCAAAGTTGTATCCACACCCATTGGACGGCCACGCTGCGGTGATGGCGCCGAGCTAGTGGCGCTGGCAGTGGCAGTGGCTGATAGCGGCAGGTAGTAGCGGGAGGTAGTGGCAGCAGGTAGTGGCAGCGGCAGCAGCGACGTGGCTTGAGTTGGAGTCCTCGCTCACTCGGGTCCTTGTCGTGGCGACTGGTCCGGTCGTTTCTCCCCGCTTACATCAATCGGGGCTCTGGAGGTGACGGATTTAGCGGTCGGCTCGCAACGGCCCCACACGTTAGCAAAGTGATTATGTGAGATCTTTTGGGTCGACTAATTATAGGTTGAATCAAGTGAAGCTAGATCAGAACCTAGATGAATGATCCGAAATTTTTACAATCCATTTTGATTTGTCCTGGATTCCATTTCGATATGCACTGGACGGCGAAGTGATGCAAAAAGTGCCAACTGACTTGGCAGTCTCGCCAGGCTCAGACATATCATTTCAGCGATGGCGTCTTTCACCCACGAGTGGCTTCACCGCTTCCTTCGCCAATCAAGCTCACAGCCAACAAAAGCAGCTGAGGCGGCATTTGCGGCGTCCAGGGCATGATTCAAGGGCGATGGAGTTGTACCAACTCACTCCTCTCAACCGAAATGCACCAAAAACTCAGATCGAAAATGGCATTGCCTCAATGTTTGATAGTTACAGCGGCATGCTCGATGGCTAAAGCCATGATAGTAAATAGAGCGGCTTAGTGTCCCCGGCCAACCCACTCAATGGTCGAAGATCGGCGTGCTCGGCGCGGCGCTCAGGCGCAGCAGCGCCTTGGCGGGCTGGTGCTTGCTGCAAAAGTTCTGCTTGCTCTGCGACGCCGGCCGCTTGCAGCCGTCGAACGCGCAGCGCTTGCCGCCGCCGTGTGTCCAGCACAAACCCTTGGAGATGGTCGTCTTCTGGCACCACTCGACCGAGCACTTGGTGCCGCCGCCGTGCGACCAGCACAGGCCGCGCGACTTGGCGCCGCGCGAGCAGCCGGCCACGGTGCACAGCGTCGAGCCGCCGTGCTTCCAGCAGAGCCCGCGGTGCTTGGCGCTGGCCGAGCAGCCGTCCACCGAGCACGCCTTGCCGCCGCCGTGGCGGAAGCACAGGCCGCGGTCGATCGTGTAGTTGGTGCAGCCCTCGATGCAGCACGAGCGCGCCTCGCGCTTCTCGGCCGGCGTCATCTTGCGGCGCCGCTTGCGCTCCTTGGTCGCGGCCGGGCGGCTCACCACCGCCGACGCGGCGCAGCTCGCGGCCGGCTCAGGGCTCAGCGGCCGCGCGTCGTCCAGGATGAAGGCGAGCGAGAACTTGGGGGCCGACAGCGCCATCTTGCCGGCGTCGAGCGACGGCGCGGCCAGCGGGGCCAGGCCACGGCGCGGCGTGGCGAACGCCGTCAGCGGCGGCAACTGGATCGTCAGGCTCGAGTCCATGGCACTTTAGCTTTGTGTTCTGTTTATTCGGTTGTGGCGAAAATGAGAAATGAACTCGTGGTGTCGAGGCGGAATTTTGCTGTATGAGATGAGGTGGGCCATGGTCCATTGGGGGCGGCGTCGTGTCCAAATCGCGATCGCGATCGCTCATCGCCATGAGCAGCGTTCACTTGCGCTCAGTATGGGATAGAGCGTTGGACTGTCTAACGCTGGGCTCGGCCGGCACCCGAGGACGATCGGAAATGCGCTAATCTTTTTCTATCCGGGCGTGGCCACGCCGATACCCGGCTATGCGCGACCTATCACTTCACGAACAGCAGAACATATCTCGCGTCCCGGCTATCACCCGGCAGACCAACGCTGTGCTGGGATTTTGCTATCCGGACGCCAGCTGAGGAGCTCCTTTTTGCTGTTCCTTCTTTTCCGCTCCAACAAAATGATAGCCTCAGTGCTGCCCAAACGATCTGTAAGAATGAGAGAACGACACGATGGTTGGTACGTATGTGTCTCTCAATGTCGAAACGAGTATGTATTCGTGAGAGTGGACACGGAAGTACTGTATGTTCCAGACTATAACCCACACAATCAGCCAATGTACCGTGCGCGACCGTGTACTGACCCCACAATGGGCGAGGCCGGCGATACTTGATGCACGATCGGCGCGGCACTCACTCGTGGCTTTGGCGACGGTGGCGAACAGATCAATCGTATCTCAGGCCTGCAACCACTCCTGCCCGATCGGCGCGAGCAGGCGGCCTGCCGATGCTGTCCTTGCGACACCCGCCGCGGCTCCTTCCGTTCCTCTAATCGAATGCGGCTGGACAGCAGTGGAGCCAAATGAACCGGCGGCGAGTGTGGGACAGAGCGAAGAAGAGTTGAGCCCAACGCGCGTCCCGCTGTGCGCGCCGGATCCGGACGGCGCTCGCCGCAAATCGACTGGGTGGCGTCTGGTTGTGCGTGGGCCGCCCGCATCTGTTTTACAGTTGTGGACAGTGGACACGCCGCGTGTGCATTTTTTCAATCGCGCTCTCGACGTGGCTACGGCTCGAGAGTGGACACACCATGTGTTACAGAGCTCGACAGAATGGAAAACCCGGGCGGGGGTGGGGTGGGGTGGGGTGAGGGTGAGGCGGAGGGGCGACCGCGCTCACGGGCCATCTCACTGTTTGTCGCTTGCGTCTGGACACGACACGAAATGAGATAAAGCACCATCTTCTGTCGCAATGGAGGATCGACTAGGAGAGCGATGCGAGAAAAGGAGCGGCCAAACCTGAGATATCGCGCGAAAAAGATGTCCAGCTGGAATTTGTATGCTTCCCACTAAATGGCGTGGTGCAGTACTTTCGTTTCGATTAGTTCAAGTGGCCCACACGAAAGTGAGGTGGGTCACACGCAACTTCAAAAGTGGACAGTGCGACCATCGAGCCGAACACACGACAGCCGCGCCATTCCGTTCAAACAGTAAAAACAGCAAAATGTCACGGCCTCCTGAGAACCCTCCTTCTGCGGCTCCGACCTGTGTGCCCATTGCGCCTTGGTGGGTACAACCTTCGCCCTACCTGCCTCCCTCCACTATTTCACATTGCTAGTCGCCTGCCACCTCATTTCAGTCGCCAACTCATCCATACTATACCTCGACTCATTCCTCTCTCAAACCGGTATACAAACAGTATGTTTGAACGGTACGATACCGGCATCTACCGGTAGATTCTCAGCTCGCAATGCCCCTCGTCGCAAGCAAAGCCAGACTGGGGAAATCCTCCGCGCCGACATGCAGGACGTGACGGTGTTCAAGCTCGTGTCGATCGCGGGCATCTGGCTCGTGGGCCTGGCCGGCGGCCTCGTGCCGGCGCTGCTGGCGGCGCGGCAGCACCGGTCGCCGGGCGTGCGGCGGCTGCTGGGCGTGCTGAACGCCTTCTCGGGCGGCGTCTTCCTCGCCGGCGGCTTTCTGCACCTGCTGCACTCGGCGATCGAGAACGCCGGGCTCAAGCGCTGGTCCACGGTCGACGACGGCCGCTACGAGTTCCCGTACGCCGAGAGTTTCTGCACGCTCGGCTTCGTGGCGCTGCTGCTGCTGGAGCAGGCGGCCCACGCGCGCATGCACAGCCACTCCTCGTCGCACAGCAAGACGCGCCGCGCGATCGGCAACTACACGCTGGCCAAGCGCGAGGAGGACGACGACCTAGAGCTGCACGGCGCCGAGGAGAGCGACGCGACGACGTACGCGGACGACCTGGACGAGGACGAGGATGGCGGCGAGGCGCTGGGCCACTCGCACTTGGGGGGAGGCGCCGCGGGAGGAGACCAGAGCGGCGGCTCGCTCGCCGTCGCCATGGTGCTGTTCGTGGCGCTCTCGTTCCACTCGGTGCTCGAGGGACTCGGCATCGGCGCGCAGACGCAGTCGGCCTGGGGCGTCTTCCTCGCCATCATCCTGCACAAGGGTCTCGCCGCGTTCGCGCTCGGCTCGGGACTGGTGCAGAGTCACCTGCCGGCGCCACGCGTCGTACTCTACATGGTCGTCTTCTCCTTCATGAGCATCATCGGCATCATCGTCGGGTGGGTCGTGACGGCCGACGCGTCCGACGACTCGGCGGCCGCGGGTGTGTGCGTCGCGCTCGCCTCGGGCACGTTCATCTATGTGGCCGTCATGGAGGTCATCCCGCAGGAGTTCCCTCGCCACGGCGCCGCCGCCGGCGGACCTCAGGCAGCGCAGAAGACGGCCGCGCTCATGCTCGGGTACGCCATCTTCGGCCTGCTCGCCAAGTGGTCGTGAACGTCGTGAGCGCCAGACTTAGACACGAGACGGAGGCCTCAGGTATGCACAGAGTTTAATACAAGACAACGAGCCTTCGGAACACGGACAGCGTCCCTCTTCTCTCTCTCTCTCTCTCTCTCTCACTCTCTGACTCTGACTCTTCCTCTCGCTCTGCTCCCTCGCGTTCCTCGCTCTCCTGGACGGCGTCGAGCCATCGCTCTCTTGACTTCCTCTCTCCTCCTCTCTCGCTCCACAGGGCCGCCGCGCCGCGACGACACGCCTCCCACCCACAGCCAGCACATTGCACGAAAAACTCGCCGCTCGCGCAACCAGACACCACGATCCACAGCGGCGCACCACGATCCACGGGCAACAACTTCAGAAAAAAAACACAATCACACGCGACCGCATCTTCGACGCGCAGACCTCCGGGCTGCACCAGCCTTACACGTCGATGCGGAGCTTCTGGACGGCGTCCTCGAGCGCCGACGCGCCGTGATCCGACACGCGAGACGAGCCGAGGCCGTTCGTGTCGTCCAGATGGGGCGAGTGGAGACCGCCCTCGTCGCTGCTGTCCACGCTGCCTGCTTGGTGGTGGAGCGCTTCGAGACTTGCCTGGCGGTACAGGTCGTCGTCGTGCAGGCTGCCCTGCGACCCGCTGCCGAGGTACTCTGGACGCTGGTGCACACGCTTGTGCTGAACCTTGAGCCGCTTGGAGCCGATCTGGAAGCCGTTCATGCTTGCGATCGCTGCGTCGGCGGCCTCAGCACTGTCGTAGCTCACGAAGCCAAAGCCCTTGCTCTCGCCCGTCACCTTGTCCATGTACACCTTGGCGCTGATCACCGTGCCGAACGGCGCGAACGCAGTCGCCAGGTCGGCGTCCGTCAGGTCGTGCGGGAGGTGGTAGATGAACAGGTTGGCGCCGGTGGGGCCTTCCAGCTGGGTCGTCGTGCGCGATGCCTTGGCCGCTGCCTCCACGCCGCTCAACACGGCAGCCGCCGCGGCAGCATCGGGAGAGCTCGGGCTGCCAGAAACGCCTTGCAGACCAATGTTCGCGACCGCCTGCGCGTCGAAGCCGATGTTGGGCAGACCAGAGAACCCGTAGGCAGCGCCGGCGAACGCGTACGGGTTGTAGTACATGAACGAGTTGGTGGGGCTGCCGGGTCCAGTCTGAGGGACGCTACCCAGTCCGCTGTTGCTCGGAGAGTTGGTGCCGCTGCCGAGTCCGGCGGCGCTGAACGCCTGCATCTGCTGGAGGTACTGCTGCTGGAGTTGCTGCAGCTGCGGGAACGGGAGCGAGCCGGGCGGGAGCTGCCAGTACGCGCTCGCGGCCGCGGCAGCCAGGTTGCGCGCGCGCTGCAGGCGCTGCCTCCGGCTGTCGGCGAACTTGACGACCAGCGGCGACGTGCCGCGGTCCATGGTGACGGCGCCGTTGACCTCGTCGATGGCCGCGAGCGCCGAGCTGCGCTCCTTGAACTTGAGGAACGCGCAGCCCTTGCTCTGGCCCGTGCCCGGGTGGCGCAGGATGTACACCTCCTCGATGGCGCCGTAGACTTCAAAGACCGAGCGGATGGCTGCCTCGTCCGCCGTCTTGGGGATCATGCCGATGAAGAGCTTGTGCTCCTGGGAGGCTGTACCAACAACGACATAAGTCAACCGTCAGCATCACCGCAGCAACGACAATGCTGGAATATAAACGCCACGGTACC
The DNA here is from genome assembly GCA_023336425.1 of Phytopythium cucurbitacearum (nom. inval.). Taxonomy (NCBI): domain Eukaryota; phylum Oomycota; class Peronosporomycetes; order Pythiales; family Pythiaceae; genus Phytopythium; species Phytopythium cucurbitacearum (nom. inval.). The sequence continues at coordinate 36,115 of JAADXC010000037.1, read as the reverse complement.
TCCTGCCTGGCCCTCGGCCGGGCGGACCTGGAGCGGGTTGATTGCCTGTCACACAGAGCAAAAAACATTCTGCAGTGAGCATCTAACGGATGCATTGACAAATGAAAACGCATAACTCGACTGGCACCGCACCTGTGGGAGCGTGACCTTGTTGTGCAGCTCGGCGACCGCCTTCTCGGCGGCGTCGCGCGAGTAGAAGGACGCGAAGGCGCAGCCGCGGTGCGCGCCCGTGAGCTTGTCGCGGATGATGACAAGGTCCTCGAGCGGACCGAACGCCTCGAGCACGGGACGCAGGTCGTCCTCCTCCATGGAGCGCGGCACCTGGCCGACGAAGAGCTTGACCGGACCGTTGTCCGCGAACGGCTCGTTCTCATAGTGGCCGTCGCCGCCGACGTCCATTCCGACGCCCGGGTGCAGCGAGGGGTCCATGACGCGGCTCGCTCGCTCTGGGGGGACGACGAAAGGGGGATTGCTGGCGGGGGGAGACGCACGCCACTCGACACGGCACGGCACACGCGACGACACAGACGCCACACACGGGACTGGAGACCGGCGGGGCGGCTTGGAGGCTCGGGGGACGGCGGGGGGCTCGGCGCGACCTCGGACACTCGCGGCGGCTGCTGCTGGCGCTCCGCGGGATTTGCTTGCTTGTGGGTCAGTCGAGGAGGGGGTGAAAGGCGGCCGGGGGTTACTTTTGGGGTTGCCTTTCTTTGGGAAACGGCCACTTTTCGATATCGGTATACCGGGTAATGATCCCGGTATACCGGTAGTCGCTCGGCAAACGGGTCGGGTCCAAAACACTTGCAGTTTGTATTGATTGCTCGAACTGTGAGCGCTTAGTCGTTCTCGTTTGGCTCCGTCAAAGCGGGGTTGAGAGCGGACGTGGCGACGCCGCCAACTTCAACTTGAACTCGTGCGCGATCAGAACACGGTGCCGTCGCTCGCGATCGAGATCGGCGGACCGCCGCCCGCGCGCTTCTCCTTGGCGATGACGCGGCCGGCCTTCCAGCTGCCGCCCTCGAGCATCTGCAGCTCGCAACGCGAGGTCAGTCAACGGATTCGCTGGTTTGGCAGCGACATACTTTAGATATGAATGACACGCACCTTGACGAGCGGGAACTCGTCCGCCGTGACGCCCAGCCGCGTCAGCACGATCTCGTGCAGCTTGTCCAGCAGCGCGACCGTGAGCGCGCGCCACTCGATGATCACCTCGGAGCTCGGCTCGAGCGCGTCCGTCAGGATACGCGGGTCCTTGGGAACCAGCACGCCAAAGTCGACCAGCAACCCTCCGTTGCGGTACTCGGGCAGACCTGGGCGGACAATTCACCATTGATAAGAAGGTCTGGAGACAGAAATAGAGAACAGAAAACGCACCAGTCATGAGCTTGAGGTCCGTGATCTTGAATCCCGCGTCCTGCCATTCGTCAGCACAGTTAGTTCAGCTCTCACATTTGCCATCGTCTATTGTCACAAACGCACCTGAAGAGGCTCCATCAGCGAGTACGTGAGCCACTGCGAGAGCTTGTGGAAGCTCACGAACTTGCCGCCCTTGTCGTCCTCCGGCAGGTACCTGGAGGAACCCCCATGCAGACATCGTCAGCACTCTGCAATCCAATGCCCAACAAAACCACTAGCAGCCTCACGAGAGTTCCCAGACGTCGCCCATGTTGCTCCCACCGATGCGCGTGCGGCCCTCCGGCCAAATATCCTGCAGCCCGTAGATCACAACCTTCCACAGCTCCGTGATGGAGATCTCGCCGTCCGCGTTCTTGTGCTTGACGAGGTAGTCGACCATGTTGCCTGTACATGTCATGACTCTCAGGTTGCATGCATCAAGCCATATCCCAACTAACGAGTGCAATACCTGGACGTGCAGGCTTCCCGTCACTGCTGCCAAAGAACTCTGAGTAGTTTTGGATGCTTCGACCGAGGCGCTAGATGTCAGACACCACTTGTCAGTTCCAAGCCCTCCATTGAGCTCGCTGTCGATCCTGCTGAACCAACCTTGAGGAGGTCCGTTCTCCCGCTGCAGCCGACCAGTGGGTTCGCATCGCTCTAACCATCAGAACAACCTGAGCAACATTACAACGACTGCAGCAAGAAAACACACTCGGTACCACTTGGAAAGCTGAGGCAATCGCGTCGTCCGGCAGGCTCGCCAGAGCAACAGCGTCAGCGCGGTGCGGGTTCTGACTCGGGTCCGACGAGAAGCCGCCCTGCGCGAACATGTGGAAGCTCGCGACGCCCAGACCCTCGCTGCGGCTGTAAAAGTCCTCCGTGCCGGGCTCCTTGAACTGCCACGTCGGCCCCGCGCCGGCGTCCAGCAGCACGCTCACGAGCGCCAAGTCAAGCAGCCGCCGCGCCTTCTCGAGCGGGTCGCACGTCCACCCGGCCGTCAGCTACAGCATCAACCACGGTCAGTCACACACCGTAGTCATATATCCTGCGTTGCAGACCGCACCTTCTCCACGCGATGCGGGTTTCCCGTCTCAAAGTGGCGCCATCTGAGCTCAGCACTCGAGTCGTTAGCTGCGACCTCCCCCTAACACACACACACACAAACCGATGCAAACAGAACCCACCGCGAGTGGAAAGGGACATTCCCGTCAGGGTACGATTCCCGCGTCACGCGCAGCACAAAGTCGGCGAGCGCCGGCAGTTTGTCGGCGTCCACGGCAAAGCTCGGGAGCGCGTCCCCCAGCGCCAGCACGCGGTGGCAGCCGGCGCGCACGGACGGCAGCGAGCGCAGGTACGCGACTTGGTCCTCGGCCATCTTTCGTTAATGGGCGGGGCGTTGTAGGAGCAGGTGGGGGATCGTGGTGCAGTCGGACAGGTGGGCAGGTGAGCGGAGAAGGTCGCGACAAGCTTGCTTACCCTGGCGACAAGCAGTCAGTCGATCGCATTCAACGACAATCACTCCTGGTGGTTGAGCTCCCGCTAAGGTACGAAGTCAGAATCACGTTTCAGGTTGATTGATTTACTTTAACAAGTAATCACAGTGCTCGATGCATATCAGCTCGACATGGCTACACTATCAAATGCACCCACAGTTCAAGCATCAGCGACCAGCCTTGATCCACTTGGCCTTGGCGCGCCGCTCGCACTGGAAGGCCTCGATCGTCGCAGCGAGGCGGCGACCGAGCGGCTCCGGCTTGGAGCGAGCAGGCTTGCGGGTAGCGGCGGGAGGCGCTGGCGACAGTGACGGCTCCCACGCTCGCGATCTGTGACCAGCTCGAGGGTTTGTTTGGTCTCGGCTTCGCCTCCTCGGCGGCGGTGGATCGTATGGATTTCCAAGATCCAGCGCGTCGGGAGAATCGTGGCTACTCCGGCCGTCCTCGCTCTGGTTCGATGGAGCATACAGCGGTCTGTGTATCGAGAGGTTGGTGGCGTTGTTCATTTCGTCGTCATCTTCATCGTCGCCAGAGTCGTGAGATACTGCTGCTTGCTCTCGCTCGTCGTGACCCGGCTCTCGCGCCTGCATCGCGCGCTCCAGCTGCTCGAAGCTGCGCATCTCGTGCGCGTGATCGAACTCGGCCATCCACAGCGCCTCCAGCGCGGATGGTTGTCCCACCGCATCGCTCGCAGCGCGAGTCTGTAATCCAAGCGCCAGTCGACCGCCGACTCGCTCTCGTCTGAGCTCCTCTTGCATCTGCGTGTCTGCCTCCATCCAGTCGTGCACTTGCTCAAGCGATGTGAGACCCATGACACGCCGCCTTGCTGCCTCCGCGTCATCCAGCTCCTGCTGTTTCTTCGCGTCGTCGCCCTCCTTCTTGAGCGCAGCCATCCTCTTCGCACTATCCTGCACCTTCTTGACCTCGGCGGCCTCCGCTGCCTCCTTGGCGTCGATCGAGAGCACGTGGCGCAGTTTGAGGATCGTCAGCTCCAGCTTCTCGATGACCTCTTGCTGCACGACGGCATGAAAGTCGCTCGGCTCGTGTTCTCCATCAGATCCAGATTCGTTCACTTCGATTGAAGCTGGCGCGACTTGCTCGTAGTTTTCACGCAGCCATTCTGAACTTCGCGGTTGCCACTGCCAGCTCTCTTTCTCCGCCACATGTGACCTCATCACCCGCGCCTCAATCTGCTGCATGCGACGCTCCGTCTCGCGTCGCAGCGCCTCCATGGCGTCGAGCGTACCTCGAGTAGCTATTCTCGCGCCGCGCTGCCGGTCGCTAGCCTCCATCTGTATCAGAGCCTCGTCAATGTCCAGCGACGTCGACAGCAGTTTGCCTTGCAGCGGCAGCAACCGCAGCACCTCCGCCTGCTTCTCCTTGGCCTCGCGTTCAGCCGCCGCTGCTGCATCGCTCTCAGCCTTCTTCTTCGCCTTCTCGGCCTGCTTCGCCGCTGCCACCGCGTCAGTCTCCGCCTTGAGCTCAGTGTTCTTGCGCTCAGTCATGTCGCCGAACGCGAGCTCCAGCTGCTCGACGATCTTCTGGCTTGCGGTCGGCAGGTCGGCGCCGGCCGCGCGCTTGATCGGGTTTTCCTGGTCGAGTTTGGCCGCCTCAGCTGCTTTTGTTGCCTCGGCGAGTTCCTGCTCCTTGATCTTCGTCTCGAATGGCCGCAAGGCTACCAGCAGCACCTTGTCGATGGCGGCGGACGCCTCACGGATCTTGGCCGTCGTTTCCTCGGTGATGGCAGGGGGCGACGGTGGTGATGCGGCGACTTGTGCTTCCTCTGGTTTGCCTGGTGGCTTTGGTTTGAGCTTTGTGTCCTTCTCTGCCCGGTAGCTCGCCCGCAACACCTTGAGCTCCTTCACGAACGAGTCGGCGTCGCTGTCCTTATCGACAGTCGCTGCTTCTTCGGTTCTTGCTCGCGTCGGGCTTGGGACTCGTTTGGGTGTCTCCAGCATGTCGAGCCGGAGTTTGAAGGAAGAGTGCGACGGCGACAAACGACGCGGCGATCGAACGCCTCCCTTGTCTGAGCGAAAACGAGTACTCTGCCGCAGTACGGCTGTCAAGTCGTCGCTTGCCCATGACTTCGTTGGCACTGCTCGCTTAGAATCAACGCGCTGTCGCCCCGCTTTGGTAGTTTCTTGCTTTCGTCCGGTCGAGATGAGTTCGTGGAGGTCTTGCAGGTCTTGCTCGATCAGTTCGTCGATGGACATCGCGCCAGAAAGCGCTGGCGTCGGCTCCATGCTCTCCGAGAGCGAGGACGGCGGCGACAGCGACGCCAGGTCGTCAAGCGGAGACGACAGCGCAGGTGACGAAGTTTTCGTTGGGGACTTGGCTTTCATCGGCCGAATCGGCTGATCTCGAGCGGGCAGACTGACGGGCTTTGGCCGCAGCATGAGCGACGGCTTGGTGCGCGGCAGATGTGTGAGCTTGGGCATGGGCGACATGCTCTCCTCGTCCGAACTCGGCAGTCGAAGAGCATTCGCTTTCCGACCCACTCGCTGCCATATCTGCTGAGGCATTCGCGGTCTTGGAGGGCTCGATGGCCGACTCCGAACACTGGGAGGCCGGCTCCGAACACTCGGCGGCTTTGTGTTTGTGATCGCTGTCGGCTTGCGAATGCCGCGAGGCGGAGACAGCGGCATGGCAGGGGACAGCCCCACAGGAGAGAACTCATCGTCGTCATCACCATCGTCGAGCTGCTGGCTGGCCGACGCGTTCGCTCGGAACCGCGAGATGAGCGTGTCGACCGAGTCGGACGACGACCCGCTCTCCTCTTGCGGTCGCCGCTTGGCCGACAGCGGTCGTGCGTTGCCTCGCCGCGCCGCCGCCATCGCGATCGAGCTCAACGGACAGTCGCCATCGAGACGATTGGGCTGGGTCGTTATCAACCTCACTAAACATAGGCTTGTGGGAAAACTAGCTTTACTGAATCGAGCAACACCTTTCACACGCAAACATGGAGCTCGGCGCGCTCGGGGCTTCTTCACCGGCCGGCGCAATTCACGCCAGGTTCCGGGACGAGCCGATGTGCGACGAGAGGAAGCCGCTCTTGTCGGCGGAGCTCTCGAGGAAGCTGTGCACGCAGCTAGCGTCCGGGTCGAGCGTCGTGTCCGGCTCCTCCAGCTGGATGATTTGCACCTGTACGTCGCGGTCCAGCGCGTGAACGCGGAGGCCGACGACCGCGACCGTGTCCTGCTCGCTCGGGTCCTCCTCCTCCTCCTGCTGCTGCTGCTGCGGCTGCTCCTGCTGCTGCTGCTCCTCAGCCTGCTCCACACCCTTGTCCTCATCGCCGGCAGGCTCAGCCTCCTCCTCGACCTCCTCGACCTCTTCCTCCTCGACCTCTTCCTCCTCCACGGCGTACGCCAGGCCCTTGGCGAACGCATAGTCGAAGCTCCGAGCGATGTGGATGAACTTGTCCGACTGGTCCTTCCGGAACGCCGAGATGTACGCGCTGCGCGGAGCGTGGCGCTTGATGCGAGCCACGCGGAACGACACGTCCCACGTGCCGGCCTCGAGCTCGAGCTCCTTGGTCACCGAGCGTGACATGCCCGAGATGTTCCTGGTGCGCGCGACGTACTCGCTCTCGCCTGCGCGCTTGATGCGGAAGTGCAGTTCGAAGTCGTACTGGCCTTCGAGACCGACGAAGTAGCGCGTGTCGGCCTGCTGCAGCACGATCACCACGGGACTCGCCTCCGTCAGCGTGATGCGGAACACGCGGTCCGAGAAGGCGGCGGGCCACTGCGCCTCGGCCAGCGTCCACGCCTGCGCGATGGTCCATTCGGATGAGAAGATGCGCGTGCGGTCGATCTTGGAGAAGGTGCGCAGGAAGTCGGCATACGTCATCCAGAAGGAGCCGTCGTCGCCGAACTTGTGGTCGAGCGCCGTCAGCCACTCGGCCGTCCACTCCTTGGAGCCATCGCTCCACGGTCCCGTCCACTCGGACTGGCCCCACGGGTTGCTGTTCATCACGCACATCACCGTCAGCCTCCGCCTTTTAACCACACATGTCCAATGTTCTCGCCACTCACCGAACTTGCACAAGCCGCTCGCCGTCGATCTCGACCGCGCGCAGGATCGAGTAGGCGTGGCGCGCCATGATGCCATTCACGACATCGGCCTCGACGCCGTGGATGGAGCCAGCAAAGAGCAGCTCGTCGTTGACCTTGAGCAGATCGTTGGTCCAGAACTCGTCGCGGTCCAGGATATCCTCGGTCCGCAGCTCAGTCGTGACGCCACCAGTGAGGTCCTCGACGCCCTCGCCCGTGAAGCCGCCCTCGATCGCCGTGTAGTCGCCGTGAGCCTTGGCGAACGCCTTCTCCAGCAGCGGCAGCCACGTCTCGTTCGAGTCGGCGCAGCTCGCAAAGTGCAGCGCCTTGGAGCCGCGCTGCTTGGCTTCGATGTAGAGCTTCTCAGTCGGGAAGGCGCTCTTGACCGCAGGACTCGCGTCCACGTACGGACCATACGAGATGTACAGCTGGTCATCCACGATCTCCGACACCCACTCGCCGTCGCGGAAGAAGATGAACCCGTACACGCCGACCTCTGTCAGAACACCACAGCACCACAGTCAGTATCTCCCCACGACCACCACCAATTCCACTGCTTAGTGGTGAACGTACTCTCGTCACGCGCGACGCAAATGTTGTCGAGCAGCGAGGGCATGTTAGCGATCGTGGCGATGGCCGCGAGGAACCAGCAGTCGCCCGCCGAGCCCTGCTTGATGTCGTTCGCGTCGATGCCATCCACGATGAACTTGGGGTCGTCGTAGATGTCGCCCACGCGCTTGGCGGTGGCGGGGACGGCCACGCCTTCGACGTTCTCGCCCGTCTGCTTGAGACCATTGAGGCAATAGTCCTGCTGGAGGCGCAGGTCAAAATGCGGGTCGCGGTACTTGATGTTGTCAGCGCGGCACTCCTTGGAGATCTTCTCCACCTTGCGCCGGCACTCGCGGATGGCCTCGTCGCGGCCCTCGGTCGCCACCAGGCTCTTGACGCCCTCTGGCACAGCCAGCTCGGTCAGGTCGTGCACGATGATGCCCGAGTCGATGGCCGCCTTCTTGGCATACTTGCCCAGCTTCTTGCTGTAGCGGGTCGTCTTCTTGCGGTAGCTCACGCCCTCGACGGGCTCGTTCACAGCCGGCGCCATGGTGACACGGAGGTGAAAGGGGGAGGAAGGAAGGAGGCGGGTGCGCACTTGCTGGCGTTTTCGAGAATGACGAGGCACTCGAAACACCACCTGACACTTGGTGCAAGGCGCAGGCCACCAGTAAACCCCCCATGCACAGCCGCTGGATACAGCGCCGCGGCTACATTCAGTCGCCGGTAGCGGCTGGCCAGCAAACCAAAGCGCGCGTGGGTACACTCCACTTCAACTTGGTAGATATACGTGTATACGTATCTTGTGCACCCATCCATCCGGACATCTACTGCAATTATGTATACTTTGCGATGATGCGCACCCATTTATCCGGATAATGCCTATCGAAGCACTTCGCCATCAGTTCCTCCACGTGGTCCATAGAGCAGCGTCTCCCTTGCTGTTCGGCTGGAGACGAGCGTCGAACCGAGCGTAACAACGTCATTGGCACGGGGCCAACTGCTTCGATACGAAATTTCATTGAAGAAAGCCGAACGTCGGCCGGATCTGGACGGCGCAGCGGCTCCCTCTGGCCATAGATGCACTCTGATCCTACGGTGACGTCACGTCTACTGGTACGCTCATGCTGTGCAATGCAGTGCATGTCTGTGATCGCGGGAGATTCGTGCCAATGGGTTGGCCGGCGCGGCAATTGCCGAGAGCATCCATGCAACCGCCTCGAGCCGCTCTGCTCGAGTCGCCTGCATCATCGGCCGCAGTTGGGAGCTCAGTTGATGGACGCCAAGCGGGTTGAAAATGCGATCGATATTGACGCGCGGTTGCAAATGCAACAACGCACTTGCCCTCCAGTTCACCGAGTGAAAAAGCACCCACAGACCTTTCCCCGTCTCACGAACGATCACGATTGACTGCATTTGCTGAACCGAGTGGTCGTGTTCGTCCCGTTTTTATTATATCAGGGTCTTGCCTGACGACAAATCCCATCGGGAAGCATGGCTCGTATCGCCTGGGGCCAGCCAAATCTTCGATTCGTGCTTGCTGATCGGGTTGATTCAAGCGCCATGGCATTCAGGCACAGCGAGCAAAGATCGTAGCAGGTGTGTTTCCGTTGGAGAACCAGCATTGATCGAGTGCGTGTGCGCGCTTGTGTTGCAAGCAGCTAGATTACACAACGAAGAGACCCCATCCTGGCTGATCGTGACTGCCAGCAGCCGTCATCTGCTCTGGAAACCCTTCAACAAGGATTAGTCACTTCAGCCATGCGACTTGACTCCACTGTGCTTGCAGTTGCCTCATCACTCCCAGCTGGTATTACTTGCAGCCGCAGATGTCATGTTTTCGGTTGTCAAGACACCCCATACCGTGCGCTAACCGCGTTTGCGAAGGCATCGCGCCTATGTACAGCGCCAGGGGTGCCGGCATTCTCGCAGGAGGAAGATGGGACAGCAATGGCATTGTCAAATGCGAGCTGCAGCCGCATCCGTGATTGGCTCGATGGCATTGGCAGTCTGATAATGAAATGGCTTCATCTGGAATGGATACACAATTCGGATAAGCAACTTCAACTTGTCCCCGTCCCGCCTTGTTTCAACCAATGGGTGGCCATGTTCTCGATCCGTGAACGTGTACTAGACGTATATTCTGTTTCTCTTATCCGGACTCGGTGTCGAGGCTCGGAGCTTCAACCGCATCACACTCACACGGAAGCTGGTTTGCCCGACTCAGAGACTCGCAACCACTGTCCGCAAGGCAAAACGCCGACAGCGAGGTGTTTATACGGAGGTTCTAACGACCGCGGCAGCGAGCTCCAACTCTGTAAGGGCCCCAGTTCCTCCTCCATGTTGCTCCCGAGCCAATGCTCGCTTCATTCCCGGACACGACTGCCTCGCTACTGTGTGCTGGATGGCTCCAGGTCGTTGAGGTTCGAAGCGATCCCCTGTTGGTCGCGCCTGTGCGGTGCCGGCCGCCCCAGTGGACTCATTTCCCTTCCAAGCAGCAGTGGGACGGCAAGCAGCAAAATATGAGTATGCTGTAACGCAATCTGATGCGTTGAAGCAGGTAGTGTATCTCCCGACGTGCCATCACATGATGGCAGACTCGTGAGGCTGTATGATAGGTTGAAGCAAAAGTGGTCGCTGTCCGCTTGCCCTCCGCCAAGCTCATCACTTGTGAGTCGCGCTGGGTTCTGCGCGCTCGACTCACTGCTTCCTACAGCCGCCCCCGCTCGCCGCCTACATCCCACCGAGACCATCTCGCAGTCTGCAAGCCCCCCAAGACGCTCGCTCTCTCGCTCGACGCTCAGCTTCAACCTCGTCCTGGTTCTCGCCGCCTTGCGGTCTTCGCAGAGACGCCGCGCCGCCATCAGACCGGGCGGACCATCCACCATCCCGTGGTCTTTGCCGACTGCCGAAGAAGACGGCGACTCGCGTACTACACCTCACTCTCAGACAACACACACAGTGTGAGCGATGGCGTCGGGCCACCCGCTGCTGCCGCTCGGCGGCCGCGACCTGGAGCTGTCGGCCGCCGACCGGCAGCGCTTCGCCGACCTCGCGACGCAGGTGCTGGACCGCACACTGCGCGACTTTGACGCCTTCAGCGCCGACCGTGACGCGCGCTCGCTCTCGGGCGATCAGGCGGGCGACCTGGCGGTGGACCTGGCGGATGGCGGTCGCTGGAAGCCGCTGCGCGCGCAGCCCAACGCGGCGCTGTTCGCCAAGCGCCGAGCGTTCGTGCGGGACGACCCGAGCGACCCGCGGCTCGCCGACTCGGCCTGGCAGGCTCCCAACGTGATCGTCGGCTCAGGCTGGCTGCCCGGCTCGGTCGCCGACGCCGTCTTCGCGCTCGCGTGGCCCGACCTGCGCTCCTTCGTGCTCAACTCGGCCTACATCGGTCGGCGCGTCGACGACGGTGCCGTGCTGGCGCGGCTGGCCGGGCCGACGCCCGAGGACCCGTTCCGCTTCTTGGGACTCAAGTGGTTCGTCTTCTCGCCCGCGCCGATGCTCAAGAGCGTCGTCAAGCTGCGCGACTTTGTCTTCATCTCGGCCACGGGGACGTTCACGCGCGAGACCGGCGAGCTCGTGGGCTACGACCTCATGCAGTCCGTGGAGCTTCCCGGACTCGAGCCGGCGCCGGGCATCGTGCGCGGCAAGATCGTGCTCGGCTCGGTGTTCCGCCAGAGTGGTCCAGACCGGGTCGACGTCTTTGTGAAAACCTACGCCGACTCGTTCGGCCGCGTGCTCAACTCGCTCGCGCTCCACGGCACGGCGAACGCGCTGCTCAGCTACTTCGAGCTGCACGTCGTGGCGCGCAAGAAGAAGCTGGCGTGGTTCGTGGCGCGCGAGCGGTGGCTGCGACGTCAGCAGACCGACCCTGTAGCGGCAGTCGTTGCTGATAGCCGTCCACAGCAGTGCGGCGACTGCGGACGGTCCTCGCGGCTCCTCCGTCGCTGCTCTGGCTGCGAGAAGCCGCTGTGCTCCAAGTGCGCGCAGGCCGTGCGGCTCCACGCCGTGGACCGCGAGCTGCGCGTCCGCAAGATCGACGTCCACGTCTGCGGCTCGTGCGTAGAGCGCGCGGACGCGCTGAACGCCGCGGAGCTCACACGGCAGCAGCAGGCAGTCGACGCCGAGGCCAAGACAGAATCGGAGGACACGTCACTGTCCACGTCCAGCATGACGTCCGCGGACTGGCGAATGATGGAGCGCAGCACGAGCAGCAGCGGCGGCGTGGACCTCGGCTCGCTGCTGGACGGCGACGACCTGTGGACGCCGTCGAGCTCAAGCTCCACGTCGGGCGACAGCTCCTTCTTCGGCGGCGAGCGGCGAGCCTGGCAGCGAGGGTGAATGAAGCGGGATCGGGATCCGTTGCAAAGAGCATCTAGATATCAGAACCCTCACTCGACCGTTGCAAACGACCTTTGGCACCGCACCTTACCGCCGTAAATAGAAAAGCGACCGGCGAATGGACGGACCAACGGCTCTTAAATCAATCAAAGCTGTTAATGACGCCATTTGGTCGACGGAAGGTTTGCTAACTTTCTGGACAGAACTAGCGGTCTGACGAGTCGCGCTGGATCTCGCGGGCCGCTGGTTGAAACCACCGGATCTCTGAACTGAAGAAGAGACCGCAGCGACGCGGCGTCCCTTCCCGTCCGTCATTCGCCGATTCACAGACTCGCCGACTCGCAGACAGCAGCGCAACCAGCTCGGCAGCACCTCCCAAGACGCGATGGAGTGGGTCTGCATGCCGTACGAGCAAATCCACCGAGCGACAGCGGAGGCCACGCGGTCGCAGAACGACTGGGCGGTGCGGTGGCACCAGCACCACGCGGACACTGCCGGCGGTCGCATCCGCAGTGCCGTCCTGCAGTGGGCCATCCTCCATCGGGCGGCTCCCCAGATCGAGCCCCAGACTGACAGACCGAAGCGCGCGCAGCGACAGCAAGTCGCGCCGGTCGGCGTCAACCAGACGGTCGGCAAGGCGGCGGCGCCGGCGTCCCGCGTGCGGTGGTGGAAGGCGTGAAGGCGGCGACTGAGCTGAGCTCCTCATCCAGGCGGAGATGGAGCCATTTGTGGCGTAGACTACCGAAATGACGTCGTAAACATGATGAGCGAGGATCCAACCGTTTGCGTTTAGCAAAGCGCTTTTTTCTCACCTCGCCGAGTGCTATCTGCGCGAGGAGATGGCGAAGATTGCGCTCGCTGTTCTGAGTTACCATAGTGCGACGGTTAGCAATAGCCGGCGGGTGGAAACACTTCGTTTCCTTCTCGAACGATTCGAATCTGAAAATGCTCGGCGCGTGGATGGCATCAGCGCGGTTTAGCAAACTACTGAGCCGCGCGCCGCTCGTTGCGAGCCCAGCAATCCCGCGAGTTGTTGACGCGGCCAGAGCCGCTGCGATGTGAAGTGGCACTCATGTCCGCCCTGCAACGTGAACACGCGTGTCCCACCCAAAACCCCAAACTAACGCTTCAGCGAGGCGTTATTTTCGGCGCTCCCCAATCCAACCCCGTGATGTCCGTCATCTTCAGTCCGTCGATTGGCTGATTTTTGAAGTCCCATTTTCCGCCAATGCGCACTCGTTCCCCCACGCTCCTGACACCTCATGCCGGTCATTTCCCAATCTTCCTGCTCACCACCAAGCACCCTCCCCCAAGCTTCGCGGCGGTTGTCCCCATATTAGCACGACCATGAGCACCGAGACGACGTATGACTATGTGGTGCTGGGCGGCGGCAGCGGCGGCGTGGCCTCGGCGCGTCGCGCGGCCTCACACGGCGCCAAGGTGCTGCTGGTGGAGCGCGGCCGCGTCAACGACGGCGCCGGTCTGGGCGGCACGTGCGTCAACTACGGGTGCGTGCCGAAGAAGGTCATGTTCAACGCGGCGGCGCACGTGGAGCACCTGAACCGCGCGGGCGACTACTCGGTGACGACGCTGGGCGAGCGCAAGTTCCAGTTCGGCGACTTTGACTGGCTAAACATGAAGACGAAGCGCGACGCGTACATTGCGCGGCTCAACGGCATCTACGAGCGCAACCTGGGCAACGCCAAGATCGACGTGGTGCAGGGCGTGGCCCGCGTCGTGGCGCGCAACCAGCTCGAGGTGGACGGCAAGGTATACACTGGCAAGAACCTGCTGCTGGCGCCGGGCGGCGTGCCGACGCTGCCACCCATTCCGGGCATTGAGCACGCCATCGACAGCGACGGCTTCTTCAAGCTCGAGCAGCAGCCGCGCAAGGTGGCGGTCGTTGGCGCCGGCTACATCGCCGTCGAGATCGCGGGCATCTTCAACGTGCTGCAGAGCGAGACGTTCCTGTTCTGCCGCTACGACCAGGTGCTGCGTTCGTTTGACCCGATCGTGCGCGACCTGGTGAACGCAGAGATGGAGAAGAACGGCGTTCAGTTCGTGCGCCGCTCGCGCATCACGCGCATCGACAAGCTCGAGGACGGCAAGCTGCAGATCACGGCCGAGGTGGACGGCGCGACGCAGACGATCGGCGGCTTCGACACGGTGCTGTTCGCCATCGGCCGCGAGCCGCGCACGGCTGACCTCGGTCTCGAGGCCATCGGCGTCGACCTTGACGACAAGGGCTTCATCAAGGTGGACGCGCAGGAGAACACGAGCGCCGCGGGCGTGTACGCGATCGGTGACGCCACGACGACCGGCTGGGAGCTCACGCCCGTGGCGATCGCCGCCGGCCGCCGCCTCTCGGACCGCCTGTTCGGCGGCGAGCCGGACGCGTGCCTGCACTACCACCAGATCCCGACGGTCGTCTTCAGCCACCCGCCGCTCGGCACGATCGGTTACACGGAGCCGGACGCGGTCGCCAAGTACGGCGCCGAGAACGTCAAGGTGTACACGAGCACGTTCGTGAACCTGGTGCACGCGATGGCTGACCCGGACCACAAGGGCAAGACGGCCATGAAGCTCGTGACGGTCGGCGCGCAGGAGACGGTCGTGGGCGTGCACGTGGCCGGCGAGGGTGCCGACGAGATGATCCAGGGCTTCGGCGTCGCGGTCAAGCTCGGCGCGACGAAGGCCGACTTCGACAACATCGTCGCCATCCACCCGACCGCGTCCGAGGAGCTCGTGACGATGGCGCCGTGGGGCATGATCAAGGACAAGATCGTGCTTCCGGCCACGCCCAAGGAGCCGAGCGTCTAGATAGGCGACACGGCCAACCCAGCGCGCTAGGTCTAAATCAATCAAACATGAAGTTTCGCTTGACTTGTACAGCTCGATGAGTAGTCTACATCCATCACTCGACGTGATTGCAAATTCAAACCGATCTCAAATTCAAAAATTAATAGCAGCAACACTTCAACGCGGTCAAGGTCGGCGGTTCGAGCGCGGTCGACGGCGGCGCGGAGCGGAGCGAACCGAGGCGTTGTGTTTCATGGCCACCACGGCCGGCCGAGGCATGGGCAGCGGCTGCAGCATCGGATCGACCGGCTCGCGCTCGCGCTCGGCTCGGGGAGGCATCAGCACTGGTGTTCGCGCGGGCGACTCAATCCTCGGCGACGCCAGCGGCGAGTCGAGCGGCTTGGGACCATGGTGGCGACTCGACTGCTCCGCTCCGATCGCTACCGCGCTCGCCACGCTCACTCCGAGCAGCAGCGCGGCGATGCCGGCCGACAGCGCCAGCGGCGGACCGTGCGAGTGCCACACGAACCCGGACGAGGTCGGAGCGGCATGCAGACAGCGAGGGCCAGACCAAAACGGGCCGTTGCACTGGCAGCGGCCAGCCACACAGCGACCGGTTGTGACAGCCGCGTGGCTCGAGACTGGGAGCGTGCAGTCGGCGTCGAATCGGCAGAACGCTTTGCCCGCGACGGTCACCACCGGGTTGTTCTCATCGGCGTACTCGTCCAGGTGGTCAGCGATCCACTGGCGCGTCGGGTGCGACATCGGGTCGCAGCCCACCGCCATCTTGGAAGACGAGCTCACGTCCTGGTACACGCGGACGTAGTCGAGCTTGAGCGTCATGGGGAAGGCGGCGCAGATAGCGTTCGCGACTGGGTTCTGGCCGTCGCCGCGACATTCGCGACCCGGGTTGGGAGGCTGCGCACCCCAAGAGCCCGAGACAGCCACATTGACGATCAGGTAGAGCGGCTCGTCGATCATGCGTTTCTTCGGGTTGTTCGGGACGTCGTCGCCGCCCTGTGGTGGACTCGTCAGCGTGGCGGCGGGGATCTCAAACAGCGGCTCGCCGTCCAGCAGCCACCGAACGTAGCCCGAGGTCTGATCTGGGTCCCACTCGACTTGGTAGACGACGAAGGACGTGTACGCACCAACGTGCACTCCCCAGTTGGCCGAGATGGCGTCCATTTGATACGCGAAGACTGGCGCGCTGGCGTTCGGCGGCGACACCAGCGTCGACTTGCACGCAGCCAGAGGGTTCCCCGGACTACACACGAACGAGCCGGCGTACGCGTTGCGCACAGCGAAGCACGAGCCGTCGGCATTGATGCCCCACCTGTCGTTCTGCGTCTGGGCCGAGTCCAGTAGTCCCAAGTCGCCATTCGGGTCTCGAGAGGCAGGACATGTCATCAGCGAACAATCGTTGGCCTCTACACCAGCGGCAAGTGCGGCTTGAACGGGCTTGTATTGCTGGGCGAGGCGCTTATTGGATCGGCACGCGTAGTTGGCCGAGTACCGAAGTCCCTGGTACCACGATTTGTGTCCGCGCCGCCTGTAGACGCTCGCCGGAATGCCTGGCGTATTGGCGCCAGGCGTCGCGCAGTTGCCTTGATACATGCAGTCCATGCGCGGATCAATTGTCGGGTTGGGTGGCACGACGCGGAACTCAGGGGGCATCCCCGGCGCCACCTGCACCGACGCCGAGATGTCCGTGCCTCCACCTTCGAGCAGATCGATCTCAGGCGCGCCGCGACCTTGATGAGGGTTCATCCCCGAGCCTGGCGCGTCGTCGCACGCGCTGATCCGCTGGTTGATCTTGGCGTTCTCGTCGCACTCGCTGTACGAGAACGGCCACATGCGGTTGGTCGACGCGCTGAAGATGGCGCGTCCGAGGTTGCCGAGCAGCCACACGCCTGGCCACGTTGGATAGAACGCCAGCGCGTGCGCAGGTCGAGCGCCGACGTCCTCCTCGTCTTCATCGGCAGCAGCAGTCAAGTCGGGGTTGGCGGTGGCAGGCGACACGGCGCCGGGGAGTTGCGCGCGCACCTCGACGAGACCGCCTTGGATGCAGAACTTGTTCCACGACTGGAGCATCGCCGACCGGTAGAACTGGTTCGAGCCAGCACCAAGTCAGTCAAGCGCCAGCGAGAGCCACCACATCAGGACGACAAAACCGTACAAAGGTGACGTTCTGCTGGTCGGGCGGGTCGGCAAAGGCGTTCCAGACGCGTAAGTCCGAGCGCCGCTCCTCCACGCAGATCTCGAGGTAGCAGTCGCCCGTAACGGTGTCGCATTTTGTAGTGGTCTGGTTGTGTGCATACACTTCGAGCGCCGCGTTCACACCGTCGGGCTTCTCGAGCGATGTCCAAACGTGGTCCTCACCTGCACGGAACACGCGATCCGGGGTGTCGAACTCGTCGCTCATGACGAGCTCCCAAACGCGGCCATCGCTGCGAGCGCTCTCGTACGTCCATCGATCCTCGGGTGTGGCCGGATCCACCCACGACCGCAGACCCGACAGCGCCTTGGAGTCGCGCTCCGAGAAGCGATCAGAGCGGTGGAGCGCCATCACCACGGGTATCACCACCACTGCCAGGAGAACTCGCTCGATCATCGTGCTCGAAACTTGAAGCGAAAATGACGCGGAACTCGCCGCCGTTGGTCTGGATTGAGCGACACGGCGTGTGGGAAGCGGCCCGAACCGTTTGACTAGCTAGTCTCATCGACGTGAAGGCTTGGTTTGAAGGATCTCGAGCCAACGCAGCACGTGAAAGTGAGGGCCAGCGCGAGCCTCGACCACAACAGCGTCCAGATCAAACTGCTTGCGGTAGTTGCGATGGATCCACTGCAGCAGATCGAGGTCGCCGCGCTTGGCGGCGGCAACGCTGCTTGGCAAACGATCTCGCAGGCGCCGGTTGAAGCGGAGGAACTCGAGCACCGGCAGGTGGAGAGACTCGCCGGCACGAGCGGAGCAGTACTCGCCTCGGTTGTTGTGCAGGAAGCGGACGATGTCGAGGTGGCCGTTCAGCGCCGCCGCATCCATGGCAGCCTTGGTGCAGCCTTCCTTGCGCTTTTGATGCAGGAACTTGACGATCTCGAGGTACCCATTCGCCGCAGCAGCGTCCATGGCAGCCTTGGACGCGCCAATGTCGGGACAATTGGTCTGCAGCCACTTGACAATCTGAAGATGTCCGTTGGCAGCAGCCTCGTCCATCGCAGTGCTCGACAGGTGGTAGTGCTTGCTGTGCAGCCACTTGAGCAGCGCCAGGTGGTTGTTGGTTGCAGCGCCGTCGACGCAGATGCGACTTGGCGACACTCCGAGACCAGGCGTCGATCGGTAGTTGGCGTAGACCCACTCGATGATGTGGCGGTGGCCGCCAGCAGCTGCTCCGCGGATCACGAACGCGTCCGAGCAGTGCACGTCGTGGCCGCGATCGTGGAGCCACTGAAGCACGCCGAGGTGTCCATCCCGCGCCACGTCGAACAGCCAACTCGTCCGCAGCTCGATCTCTTGGTCAGTGAACTCGTGCACCCACTCGAGGACCTGGACTTGCCCGAACCGCACAGCCGCCTTCATGGAGTCCTGAACCCACGAGACAGCGAGCGCCACGTTCTGCATGATGTACTGCACCACGGGAAGGTGGCCGCCGCGGATAGCGTTCTCGAGCATGCGGAAGTGCCGCAGCTCGTACCGGTTCTCGTGGAGCCAGATGACGACGCTGACATGCCCGTTCAACGCAGCCAGCTCGAGGCCGCGCCGCGTGCACCGGTTGCCGACGATGCCGTCGAGATAGAGCACGATGTCCATGTGGTCGTCGGCTGCCGCGGCGTCCATCGCACCCCACCCGACGGCGTACGGACCCTTGGACTCCACCACCCACTCCACAATGTCCATGCGGCCCTGAGCCGCCACCCGAGCGATGGCGTCCGTCGCGTCCGTCGCGTCCTCCTCCACCTTGGTCGGCCACTCGGTGTGCAGGAACTCGAGCACGTGCAGCTGTCCGTGCCAGAGCGCAGCGCGCTCGGCACCCTGCAGCCGGCCCTTCGGGTAGTACGCCTGTCGCAGCCACATCATGCCCTCGACGCTGCCGAGTCCCGCCAGGACGTTCATGGCGGCCGCGAACTGGAACTGCCGGTACGCGCGCACGAGGTCGGAGGACCATCCGGCGAGCTTGCGCTTCTCCCGGAACGCGGCAAGCCGCAGCACCTCCAGTGACTGTGAGCGCGCGGCCACCGCAACGGACGAGACGCGCGACACATCCAGGTAGCTCTTGATCAAATGCACCGCGTGGTCCAACGCTTCGACCCCGGGCCGCGAGCGCACGACACAGTCCACACACACAAACACGGGGGCGGACGGCGCCTGCGTCGCCCAAGAGCCGAACGAGTCGGCGGCCGCGGACGGCGCGCCGATGCCCGCGAGCGACAAGGAGGAGCCCGGCGGCGACCGCATTCGTGGCGACTTTGAGCTTTTGACTGGCAGTGGGAAGTGGACTCCCCCGTGTTTGTGACTGCGCGGAAGAGGTTGGAAACGGTTAAGAATGTCGAATATCCGTTACGAATCTTGATGCTGTCGGATATTTGCCATCACTTTTCGAAACCTAGCCATGGGTACACTTCACCCAAGACATGGCTACGCATTTGGCATCCATTCGCACACGCTGCACACTGCACCGTCTCACAACATATAAGCTCACTCACTAGCCTCTCGTCTCCTTCTCGGACGCTCAGTCGATCTGGCCCTGCAGCCAGCGGAGAGGCTGCTGCGCGGCGCGCAGACCATCGCCATGCACGAGGCGACCGTCCTCGTGGTTGAGATCGGCTCGGTAGAACGCGCTCGTTGGCGTCGAGCGGTAGAGCGACGCATTCAGACCCCCGCGGCAGCTCGCGAACGTCACGGCGCCGTCGTTCGCGGTCGAGTTGTGGCGCGAGAGCTTGGCCAGCGCCACATACTGTACGGACGCGGCTGACGCGATCCCTTCGGGACTGACGCCGCACAGACTCGCGTTCACATTGGTTCGGAAGGTGGCGGCCGCAAGCGTGTACAACTTGTCCAGACTTGGATCCGACGCGTTGGAGCCCTTGAGCACCAGCGAGCGAGTCGAATCCGTCGGCGGACACAGCTCAAACACCGCCAGCGCTTTCTTGACCACGCTGTCCGACACGGATGCGGGCTTTGCGCAGTCGCTCAGCACCTGGTTGGCCGTGTGTGAGCCAAGCATCGGTCCCTGGATTGCGATCCACTTGGATGAGCTCGGAGACAGTGCGCACCCGCTTTGCATAAGCGCAGAGGCGACGTTCAGCGCTCCCGACGAATGCGAGATGATGATCAGGTTGTCAAGTTTCTTCGTCTGATTTCTGGCTGCTTGTCTCGTGCCGGAACCGATGGCCATCGATCCGTTCGAGAAGCGGAAGGTCTTGTTAGTTGCGACGGCGATCGCGGCGTCGCAAGTGGCACGCGCGAGCTCCGGACTGTACCATGGTCGATTGACTGTATCAAAGCGCGTGAACTTGAGCTGCTCGCAACACGGCAGCGAAGTCAGCACCTCGTCCCCCCAGTAGTCGGTGAAGTTGTCGACTAGTCCCACGTCCTGCTTCACGCCAATGCCGTGGATGAACAGACACTTCTTGGCGCCGTTCGCGGACACGGTCGAGTTCCTTTCGGGTTCAGGGAGATCGTCCATCGTGTTGGCGGCGTGAACGCTGCCAACGACTGCTTCAGCATCAACAGACAGTAATCGTCGGTGACCGAAGCGTTGATCCTGCCAGTGACGCAGCGACATCGGAACAGAGTCCTCGTTCTTCGTCTCCTCGACACGGCGCGTTCGCTGTCTCATCGTCTTCTCTTCGCACTGATACAGGTTCGGACACGACCTGAACGTCTCCACGCTCTCAATCAACCCCTGCATGAGCGCGACTCCATAGTATCCGCGCTTAACGAGTCGAAGCTGCGCTGTCGTGTTGTCGCCGTTGAGAATCCAGGTGCTCTCGTTCCCCGTGAACGACGCGAAGTCATTAGCGAACCGCCGCAAGTCGAACCAGAGGTCATCGGCGTGCAGGTGCGCATTGAGGTCGGTTACAAATTTCCCCGACACCTTCGAGGGCAAATGCATGGTCTTCTGGTTGCCGAATAACCAGCCGACGGTTGTCGCCACCACCGGCACTTGGTCGCACTCGACGCACTTGCGGCCTACGACATACTCGTCACCGTCGTAGCCGACCACTGACTTCCACATGAACGCCGAGCCGTTGAGCATCGCGACGTACTCAAAGCGACGCAACCGATGCTCACTCGAGTTGACTGCCACCGCGACCAGCGCGCTGGGCGGTCCACTTTGGTTGCCAAAGATCTCACCGGCGAAGTGACTTGACTGTCCAGTTGGCGACGTGACCGTTCCTTGTATCACCACCATGCTCGAGTTGTCGTTGAGCTCGATGCGCCACTTGTCCAGCTGGGTTGGCGCAGTCGCCGCCAGGATAATCATTGTCCAGGCGAACACGAAGGCGCCGAGGCCAATCAAGATCATTAAGGTATATACGCAGTACGCGAACAGTTTCTCCCCGATATCCGTGCGCTGCCGTTCGGAAACGGGTGTCGGTGGCAACGGCTTGAAGTCGCCGTCAGCGATCTCATCCTCCTTGGCCGCTGCTGGGTCTTGCATGGTCTTGACTTCGTTCCACACTGAGCAGTGGGGGCACACACCAGCTCCAACCGTCGGATCTCGGCAACGATCTGGGACGAGAACGCCCAACTTTCGGATCGTCATCCACCTCGTCCCAGTCTGTGAACCTTCCTTCTTCGATTTGTTGTTGCCTGAGCGAATGCAGACTCATCACACAGCGTGGAAGAAGTCCCGTCGCTAGTCACTGTCCAGGTACTGGAGGTTGTCACTAGCTGTGGTGGCGACTCTGGCGTCGACACTTGCATCCTGCGTTCTGTCGCCGAGGGATGTGTTACCAGGCACTTCCGATCACGAGTGGTGTCGACAGTCCTCAACGCTCATAGGTGACCGCATTAACTTGATCAGTCGGCAGTGGCAGAGGTTCCGTCAGTTGAGTGCTTGACATTCATGCAGTGGAGTGCTACTCGAGCGTTGAGAGCGGCACGGCAATCTGCGAGACTTGTTTGACAGTGTTGCAGGTTGAATGATGGATCGGAAGTGGACCACACTTGAGGTCCACTTGATTGACGCGTAAAGCCACGCCACGCGGAATGGCCATGCGGTGCATCCAATCAGCGGTCCCGCTTGGGTGAGATGCCACTTGCGCCCGTCGCTTCCGGTGTGTTGCGTGGCGCGCGACGGCCGATTCGACCGCCCCGAGACATGCGTGCGATTGGCAACGAGAGACGCGCCGGCTAGGAATACATCGGACTCCTCTCCACTTCAGTTTTGAGCCTGCCAACTGCAACTGCCATGTTCTGCTCCCGCCGGATCGTCCCCGTGTCCCTCGCTGCTCCAGCTCCGGTGTCGCTGCCAAGCTTCCACGTGCAGTTCTCGCCGACCGACGGCGTCGCGCAGCTCGAGACCGCCGTTCGCGCGTGCGTCGGCTCTGGAAGCCACTGCCAGGGCTGCAAGTTCATCGCGCGATACCTCGAGATGTTCATGCGTCCGCCGTACTTCGTGCACGTGTCGTGGGCGGCATCACGCCACACTGCGAACGCCGGTGGACCGCCCAAGGTGCTCGATCAGCATCTGTCCGTGCTCACAGGCTTCGCGGACCGCATCCGGCGCGAGCAGACGCTCCACGACGCCGAGCACGCGCGCTTTGTTGCGGTCGTCACCGCCTTTGTCCGCGACGCTGGAAGAGCGTAGCTCGAGCCTCACGCCGTATACGACGGCGTACCCGACGCCGCTGCTAGAATGTCGGCGGTTGTGCAGCTCCCTCCGCGTTCGTGCAGGTCGCACCAGGTTGCTGCACGCCTTGAGCACCGACAATGGCTCGATGAACCATGCACCTCCCCCACGCTCCAACCGGAGAGTACCAGTACAGTCGCTGTGCACTCAAGGCGATTCCCGCACGGCCAACCGCTCCGCCAAGTAACCAAGCGCGCCTGATAGAGATGTCGTTGGAGTGTGGACGGGTGTTACAATGCTGCTTGGTGTCTTCAACTTCAACACGACGCAGTAAACAGCCCAACCAGTGAACGAGGATGCTTCCATCAGTTAGACAATAGCCCCGAAGATTTTCTTCGGATTAAATACACCTACAGTGACCATTTAGGCAATCGGGCATTGTCTCCAGCTCTATTTGATCTCTGTGTTCGGTGGTTCTAGTCCATGGGCACATTTTCCCAATCGCGCTGGTCTACTCGCCACAAGAGAACAGTGTATGCGTGTAGTCCTACAATGGAGGACGACGAACACCCAATGCTGCCATATCATCGAGGAATCCACCGTTAACCTTCCATTCTTTCATGTCGTGCCGTGCTCAGCTAACTTCGCCGTCTTCCATGGCCTCATCGCCAGTTCCCGCCGCGTCTGCCTCGCCCGAGCGCTCTCCGTCGTCCGGCGCGAGCGTGAGGTCGTCGAAGCCGAGCTGCGCGAGCGTGTTGTCCATCCGCTGGCGCTGGCGCTGGCGGCCGCGCTTCTTGGCCTCCTTCTTCTTCTTGTCCTCGATCTCATAAATAGCGCGGTAGGTGTCGCGCGGCACCTGCTCCTTGAGCAGCGCGAGGTAGACGCCGCCGGTCGTGCGGCGCCGCGCCTTGAGCTCGTGCGACTGCTCGTCCACGACCAAGAACTTGGACGGCGTGCCGCTGCCGACCGCGTTCACCGCCTGGCCGCCCTGCTGCTCGAGCCGCAGCGTCTCGCGCAGCAGCTGCCACGCGTGCTTCGGGCCGATGTGCCGCACCACGCGGTGCAGCAACGCCTGCTTGGGCTCATTCAGCAGCTCGGACAGCACGCGGGGCATATCCCGCGTCGGCGGCTGCTTGAGCTGCGCGTCCTTCCCCTTGCGGCGGCGGTGGCGGTGCGGTCGCTGTCGTCCATTCTGTTGCTGCTGATTCTGCTGATTCTGCTGGACATGCTGCTGCTTGCCGCGACTACCAGCGCGAGGCGGCGACTGCGTCCGCCCTGCCGCCACTGAAGGACCCGCCTGTGAGCCGCTGGCGTGAGGTGGCGACGCTGCATCGCTCCGCTCGGCCATGGTCGCGCTCTGCACTGCTACACTCGTGGCGCCAATGGCTCGGATCATTCCCGCCAAAATCTCACGCCAAAAATACCTTTCTGAGCCAAACCAACGTTCGTTTAACTCAATCCAACAGTTTATTGCCTCCAATGCAACGTTGCATTGACCAACTTTGCGTGTCAACCGCAGGTTCGAGCACAATGTGGGCGAATGCGGCAGCTCGCCGTCTCGTGCGCCGCGAGCCGCGGGGCTTTGCGGCCTTGAGCTCCGCGGCCGGCGGCGCGTTCACGCGGCGGTCGGTGGTGTGGGCGCCGACGGAGAAGCAGGCACCGGCGGATGCGGCCGTGCCGAGCCACCAGCTGCTGTTGCGCGGCGGGTTCGTGCGCAAGAGCGGTCACGGCGTGTACGCGCTGCTGCCGCTGGGCAAGCGCGTGGCTGCCAAGCTCGAGGCAATCATCGACGACGAGATGCGGCGCATCGACGGCAACAAGCTGGACCTTCCTGTGCTCATTCCGGCCGAGCTCTGGCAGCAGTCGGGTCGCTGGCAGACGCGCGGCCCAGAGCTCATGACGCTCGCCGACCGCCGCGAAGACACGTACGCGCTCGGGCCGACGCACGAGGAGAGCATCACGAGCCTCGTGGCGGCGCACTACGCCGCGGCGCCTGGCCAGTCGCTGCGCGTGTACCAGGTCGGCCGCAAGTTCCGCGACGAGATCCGTCCGCGCTTCGGGCTGCTGCGAGCGAGAGAGTTTGTCATGAAGGACATGTACTCGTTCGACATGAGCTTCGACCACGCGCTCCAGACGTACGAGGACGTGGTCGGCGCCTACGAGCGCATCCTGCGCACACGGCTCAAGCTGCCGATCGCCAAGGTGGAGGCCGACTCGGGCAACATCGGCGGCAACCTCTCGCACGAGTTCCACGTGCTCGCGCCGATCGGAGAGGACGCACTGCTCTCGTGCTCGTCGGACGAGTGCGGCTACGCGGCCAACGTCGAGAAGGCGCAGGGTGTTCTGCCACCGCTGGTCGGGTCTAGTCAAGAGGATGTCTCCCTTGACGACAAGCAGGTCTGCGACCTGCTTGCTCAAGTCGAGAAGCAGATCTCGGAGCGAGATGTCGGTGTGTGGAAGACGATCGAGCAGTTGCAAGAGTCCACTGGATCAGCGGGCGTGACGCTCAAGGTGCTGCACAAGCCCCAGGACGATGTCGAGGCTGGCGACACGACAGGACCGCTGCAAGTTGCGCTCGTGTTCGCTCGAAGCGACCGCGAGGTGAACGAGCTCGCCATCAAGCCGTTCTTCGATGGCGACGAGCTGATGCCGCTGTCGAGGTCGCATTTCCGTGATCTGGACGTGTCGGATGCGACTGCCGTGCATCTATCCGTGTTCCTCGACGACTCGCTCAAGGACGACGCGACTCCGATTGCTAGCACCGTCCGAGTTGCCGCCTCTACGACTTCTCTTCTGGTTGAATGGGGCCACTTCCGTTTGGCCGCAGAAGGCGACCTGTGTCCCCGTTGCTCAGGGCACGCCAAGCTGGAGGCCAAGCGAGGCATCGAGGTAGGCCACGTCTTCTACCTCGGCCAAAAGTACTCCAAGCCGTTCAACGCGACGTTCACCGACTCGCACGGCGCCAAGCAGTTGATGGAGATGGGGTGCTTCGGCATGGGTGTCACTCGGCTCATGGCCGCGGCCGTCGAAGTCTCGCACGACCAGCACGGCATCGTCTGG
The DNA here is from genome assembly GCA_023336425.1 of Phytopythium cucurbitacearum (nom. inval.). Classification (NCBI taxonomy): domain Eukaryota; phylum Oomycota; class Peronosporomycetes; order Pythiales; family Pythiaceae; genus Phytopythium; species Phytopythium cucurbitacearum (nom. inval.). The sequence continues at coordinate 10,630 of JAADXC010000037.1, read as the reverse complement.
CCCACGGCCATCGCGCCGTTCAAGGTGCTCGTCATGACGATCGGCAACAAGAAGGGGGACGACCCGATCGCGCAGACGGCACAGTCGATCGCCAACGACCTCGGTTCGTCGGGTGTTCCTGGACTTGCAGGGGACGAGGTCGTGCTCGACGACCGCTGGAGCGAGAGCCCCGGCTCCAAGCTCGCCGAGTCTGAGCTGCTTGGCTACCCGTTCCGAGTCGTCGTGGGCAAGCGCTTCGCCAAGGAAGGACTGGTCGAGGTGCAGACGCGCGCGACGCTCGAGAAGACTTTCGTGCCTCCCGAAGAGCTCGTGCCGCTCTTCCGCTCGCTCGCTGAGGCTGGGGAGCTTTAGATTTTGGTGGCATACAATAGAGACTCGCAGTGAAGATATGATCGTTCTATTTCGTCGCTGCCTGAGGCGATCGCCAGAGCTCGCACAGCTACTCTCGACTCGAACTCGTTCGGTCAGTGGTTTTCATCTACAGTCTGTCCTCGTCGATGTCGACGGTGGCTTTCTCGGTCTATGATCAAGGTGTTCGCTGGTATGGTCTGCTCCAATTGCTGGGACTTCCATCGACAGCCAGCACGCTTCAAACCACAGACATTTCAAGGCGATCCAGGCTCTGCTTGGGTTGCGTGGCGGCGCCGAGCGACTGGCGATCGCGGCCTGGTCTTAGCGAGGAAGCGATGGGTCAGGTCGCCACCGGCTTTCTCTAGCGCGCAGTTGGACAACGACGCAAGGGCAGCCGCGGTCTGGTGGAGAACATGAGAGGAGTCGACAACCGAGGATCGGAAGAGTGATTAAGCCAGAGGCGTCCTTACTGTTGGCGCAATCAAACCGGCGGTGGCGATGAAGTGGACAACCCGGCGGACGAGCGCCACGTAGCTGTCCACAGAGCGAGCAAAGTCGTCAAGCGATGGCTGAACGCGGAGAGGGGGGAGGTTGAAGCTCCGCGCTCTTCACCAGTTGCTGAAGCTGACGCGACACGCCGCCGTGTCAGGCGTGGCGCTTCGATCCAAGCTGGGTTCAACAAGAGCCAGGGTTGAAGCTGCCGCCACCTGCCAGCAGGAGATGACGGACTCACCAAAACAGCCGCGAGCAGCAGCAGAGGCCGACGCCGAGGCGGAACCCCGAGACGAGCGTCCCAACCGCGAGCAGCGGCCCGACAACCACTGCGGAGACCAACGCCTGTAGTCAGTCAGTCGCGCCACGTCAGGATGCTCCGGTGTATGGCGTCGCGGTGATTGCAGAGAGGAGACCGGCCGACGTGGCTTGTTGAAAGTTCAAGCTCGATCGTCAGGATGGGGCGACTTACGGGCGACTGTCTGCCGCCACGCACCATGATGGTGCACTGTAGGACGAGGGATATCAGCAGCGTCAGCTGGGGTGCGACCAGCAGCGCCGTCGCCCAGTCCACCGCCTGGCGGCACGGGGGAGGGTCCGCTAGCTCAACCCACGCCTCCCAGCCACACGCGGCCGCCAGCACCTGACCGCAAGCGATTGCGACTGTCAAAGCTCGGGTTGAATCGACGCCTTCAACTTGGAGCAACCCAGCTCAACTCAACTCACCGCGGCGGTCTGTAGACTCGGCAGCAGCGTCGAGCGCGCGATCTGCCACCGGGATCGGCCGACACCGAGCCGCGCAAGGACGCGGCGCAGCGACGGCGCCATCGTTCGGGTGTGGATGCCGGCGGCGCGGCGAGAGGCAGGCCACTTCAGCTCTGAAATAAGACGGCAGGGCTGAACTTTGCCGGGAAGGAGCTGAAGATGTGTATGGCGAGTTGGTCCAACATGAAAATTGGTCTTGGATCGTTCCAGGATGACGGTACTCTTCATCTACGGTACGGAGGCGTACAGTCGTTTGAGGGGAGCGCCGTAGAGGTCTGCTCGAGGGCGTCGATTGAACGCGCTCAGTGTTGGACGGTGGCGTCACCATTACGTTGCGAAGTGGGTGGCCATGAGCCGTCTGTCTCTCTCTTTGAGGCGCTAAAAAGCGCGAGCTTAATTCTCCAAAATGACGCATTGTTTTGACTGTGCGTTCGAATTTCGGTCGCGTTCGTCCAGAGGCTCTGAGGTGAACGATCGACTGACGGACGGACGGCGCGCGTATAAACGCACAGCCACCGCTTGTTAAAATGCGTCAGCGTGACTGGTAGCCGATGCATTTCTTTTGTGCGGATCAGTAAAACGCGGTTTAGCACAATTGCAGATCCTTGACGAGCTGCGCCGGTGCGAGCAGCCGCCAGCTGCGCTGCCCGCGTGAGCTGCAGGCAGACGACACCGGAACACGGCGAGATCATCCGCCATGCCGTCTGCTGCTTCTCGATCAGACCGCGAGAGATTACCGCCGAGCTGGTCGCGAATTCGCGAACATGCGGCGGGTGGGGGAGCCCCTCATTTGTATGGGCTTACAATGCGCAACCAGGCAATTGTGACACCTGGAACTTTGAATTGCGGCAGCTGGAACTTTTTTGAGGACTGCGCGTGGAAACGCAACAATTTAACAGAGGGAGGCAGCCGCTCCTTGCCGTTCTTCACGTTGCAAGTTCAAGGTGGCCACTCTTACGGCGAGCGCGCCACTCGCTTGACCGAGTGCGACACCGAAGGCGGAGACCTGGCAATGGCGACGGTGGAAGAGTCTATCGAGGGCTCTAGAAACGCACCCACAAGCTGCAACTTGTGTGTGTGTGTGAAGTGGAGAGTTGCTGGTGTACCGTACACTAAACAGGGTGCTGGCTGACACGACGATGTCATCCGCTGGTGCGTGTGTGGAGGACGGGGCTTGAACAAGGCGCGGACGGCCCTCGTCGCTCCGCTCGCCTCCGCTTCGCGCCACAACGGATCCCGAAAGCCCCCGTCCCGTAACCCCACACGACGTTACACGGAATCCGCCGGTCCTGGAACTTTATGCCACTCCAGGGCGGGCCAGAGTTCGGCCAAGCGGGCGAAAGCACCGGGATTGTTTGAACGGCGAGAGACTGTAGTTCCAGGAGGTGGTTTCACTTTATATTTGTATGTCGACTCAACTCACCTGGAAGTTCAAAGCCCTGGAGAAAAAGAAAAAGAAGTTGGTTGCGGCCGTCACCCCCACCACACCCCTCCGTCCCGCCCCCCTCCACAAAAATACCAGTCCATTTCGGAACTTGAACTTGGGGAACCACCTGAACTCCTCAGGCATAAACCCCTGTGCCCTTTTCCCCCTCGAACTCTGGAAGTCTCGGAAAAAGAGGCAGCCCCTCTCTTGTTCCATTCAATCACCGGCGGCCCCGCCGCTGTGGCCCTCACTCCGGCATCGGCAGGAAAAGAACCAGACAGATAGAGAAGTCGTGCCCGTAAGGCTCAGAACGTGCGAAACGCCGCTGTCTCCTTCTCGCCTGGGTGCTTCCACACGATGCTCGACCTGCTGCCGTCGCGCGGCGCCGAGCCGCAGCACCCGGACGAATTCCTCGGGCTCGCGCTGGACGCCGTGGACGCCGACATGGCGCTCGCCGCGGACGTCAAGGACGAGAAGGCCGTCGGCGCCGAGTTCTCCGGCCACTTCCGGCTCGAGGACGACGCCGGCGCGGCCGTGCTAGACCTGATGCTCCCGTCGACGCTGTCGGAGGCCGAACTGGAGGACGAGGAGGCCGCGAACGAGAGCGACGCCGGCTCGCTCTGGAGCGCGTGCCTGCTGTCGGAGGCGGAGCGTGCGGCAGACGCCAAGCCGAAGCCCGCGGACGGCGCGGCGAGCCCCGCGCCGGTGGAGCCGCTGCCGCTGGACGACGTGGTGGCCGGCGAGATGTCGGACTCGCCCGACGCGATGATGATGCTCATGATGGACGACGACGACGAGGCGGACCCGGCCGCGCTGCAGGTGGACGGCCTGCTGACGACGGCGGCGCTGGCCCCGATCGGCGCGCCGGTGTTCGGCGGGTTGAACGCGCTGGCGGCGGAGGTGGCCGCGGGGAAGAAGCGTCGCGGCCGCAAGCCGTCGCTGAAGCCGAAGGACGCCAAGCCGAAGCGCGCGCCGCCATCGGCCGCGAAGGCGCGGCTGCGGAGCTACGAGCGGCGAAGTCGTCACAAGCGCGAGGTATGAGTGTGTTTTTCTCGAAAGAGTGACCTGTCTGATATGATGGTGTATCTAACTGATATGTGTGATGTCTGTTATACTGATATCTACCATCACCACCTATCTTGCAGCGCACGATGCTGTCGATGAAGGAGGATGTGGAGCTCTTGGAGCAGCGGATCCGCGGCTTTTGCGACGAGATGCAGAGCCATCCTGGGATGAAGAGCCCTGCAGAGGAGCGTGTGGCCGAGGTGATCCTCGAGTCGATCGTGCTGAACAACCACAACTACCACCTGAAGAAGGCAATTGACGACCACCGGTTCTTCCACTCGATGCTGCAGCTCGAGTACGACCACGTACGTTGCGGTCTGCTTGATGGGTACGCTGCCGTGTCTCAACGTGTCCCGACTGACGGAATGTGATTGGGTGGTGGTGTTTTTTACAGCGCGAGACGTCGAACCAGCCCGTGCCGGAACTGGCGATGCCGCGGTCGTTCCGTCCGCTGGACGAGGCGGCGTGCATCGGGTTCATGCGCGACTCGTTCCTGGAGATCGACGCGTTCTCGTCGAGCGAGGACTTTATCTCGAGCGGTCTGGAGATCTGCGGGTGGCGCGAGAAGCGCAAGCTGGTGGGCAACCGCGTGAACTTCCTGTTCCACAAGATGTTCCACAAGACGTGCAGCGAGGAGCTTGCCGCGCGCAGCTGGGAGATGCGTGCCGTTCAGGACCAGGTGACGCGCTACTTCGGTCACTCGCTTGACGTGCAAGTGGAGGTCATTCAGCGGTTTGCGAACGACGTGGTGGTGGTGCGCCGCAAGATCACGCACACGATCGACGGGTGGGTGCACCACACGATCTACCTGCTGTTCCGCACCAAGACGCCGGACGGCCACCTGGTGTGCATCCGCGACATGAACCCGGAGGATGACGACGACTGCAAGGTGCTGAGCGAGTCGGCGCCGTCGAACCTGCAGATCTGGTCGAAGGCGTTCGTGTGGTGGAAGTTCACGACGTTGCCGGATACGGTGGACCCAGAGTGCGGCTCGCATCCGGGCTTCGAGGTCGAGTACGGCGGCTCGCTGTCGAATGCGACGAAGGCGGACGCGGCGTTCTGGATGCGTGAGGTGCTCGTGCTGGCGCTGCGCTGGGAGAACCTCGTGGTCGGCCCGCTGCTGACACTATGAGGCAAGGAGCGCCGCGGGTGGGTGCGAGGCGAGGACAGCAGTGGAGAGCCTCGCCTGCGCTCCAGGGACGCGGCCGTATTCGCGGGGCAGGTGGTTGTGCCTGTCGCGAGTGCGGCCGCGTGCCACAGTATTTACGCTCCCTGTTCCCAGTTATTTTATGCATGCAGAGTGGCAGTTGGCGGCGTGCTCACGCCGGGTAGGTGGTCAGCCGTGTTGTCAAGTATTGTAGCCGAATGTTTCCTGTGCCTGGCGTTGGTGTTTGGTGTGTTTGGCGTGTCGAATGCGTCCTTGCAGCGATGCCGAGCCACTAATCCAATTCTCGCGCCAGGATGTGGCGTTTGTGGCTCTCGTTGCATTCGTAACCATCTACAAGCGGCTCGCGCTCTGGTTCGTATTACGCGGCCACGAGTAGCAATAGAAGCAGCAGCAGGTGATGACGCTGTTCGTCGCTATTGAACACACCAAAGCTGTCGGATGTGGTGATGCTATATGGTCAGTTCAAAATGACGATCTCAGAGTTGACGAGCCGTCTGTACTTCGACGACGTCATCTTCTCTGGTGATGATGCGGTCGTAGTGGCGCTGCGTCGTCATCGCTTCACCAATGGTCAACCCGTCGAACACTGTCGAGTGTCTGAAGCAGCGAGACCTGCCGCGGTTGCACGCTGTCGAAGACACGAGCGAGTTGGTGTTCCCTGCCTAGGCGTTCGTGTCCTTCAACGCGAGCTGCCGCCAGACCTGTCCATGGCCGCTCGAGATCGAGACGATCACCGAGCTGTGCAGTCTATCGCTCGTCATCCGCGACGAGCGGTTGACCATCGAGGCAACGCTCGAGTTCAACCTATCGGTTCAAGCCGTCGAGCTCGGGGACATTCCCGACCGCTGCGAGCTGCTGGAGTCGCCGATGACCCAGGTCTATGCCACGGCGACACGCTGCTCGAGCTGCTAGAGGCGCCGAAAGCCATGGGACTCTGCCACGACGGCGCGATTCTCGAGCTGCTCGTCCGGCGCGCCGCCAGACGAATCAAGAACACCATCGAATTGGCTTGACGAAACGCGCGACAGTTGGGCCAATCACAGAGCCGAGACCGAATTTCCAATCGCGGTCTTTGCACATCACAGACCTCGCAGAGTGGCACGGCAATCTCGGCCGATCCCCTCCACAGTAACCATCACAGCTCGCGGGGCAACGTAGCGCGTGATCGGCTTCAACGTAGCGGCGCCGCCATTGAAAAGATGGCGTCTCAACGCCCCGTCAACTCCCATCACAGTTCGGTGGCAGCGCGTCAACTGCACCTAGCGTGGGTGAACGATCCGAGTCACAGCTCGAGAGCCGTGCTCCTCACAATTCGATCCGCCTCAAGCTCGTCATGGCGCCGCCTTCTGCGTCTCCGCTCGGCGACGGCCGGCCGATGGTGCTCTCGGACGCGCAGCTCGCGGCGCTCAAGCAGCGCAAGCGGTTCTCGGCCTCGTGGAGTGACCGCGACTCGCAGCGCCGCAGCCGCCGTCGGCGCAAGGAGTGGTTGCACATCATGCGCGAGATGCTGGACGCGCACGAGGCCGAGCTGCAGCGCGCGCTGGCCGGCTACCAGACCGACGCGCGCGCGTCCAGCCTGCGCCACCGGTACTGCGACGCGGCCGTCGAGCTGCAGCGGCTGCGGTGGGAAAAGTGCGAGCTCGAGGACAAGCTGCTGGCCTTCCACGCGCTCTCGGATGACCTCCGCGTCGAGGTCGCAATGGTAGGGGGAGTCTCTTGCTGTTCCAATCATCTTGAGTTTAATACTTATGAGTGTGTTGGTGTCGTCAGAGCTCGATCGCCAGCCTTACGATCAGCGAGATCAAGTCGTGTTGGGTGCTGCCGAGCGACGACGAGTGTCTGCGGATGGCTCGGGAGGCGTACAGCAGTCTCGCTTCGCTCGGAGACTGCAATCCAAAGACGCCGGTCGCTGAAGTCGATTACTTGACGCTCGGCTGGGAGTCGGAGCACACTGGGACAACCTACCGGTTCGCCAAGGCGCTCGACAAGGTGAATGCGGCGCAAGTCGTCGAGCGAGCGTGGACGGTAGGGCGTGACGAGCCGTGGGGCCGCACGATGCTCGGAGGAGCCATCAAGACACACATCGACGAGATCAAGCGCGTGAGCGACGACCTCGCGATCGTTCACGTGCTGGTCGAGCACGCAGCGCGCGAGTGGGCCATGCGCAGCGTCTGCCTGTGCTATCGGATTGTCAGCGACGACAGCAGCGTCGTGCTGTGGCGGTCTCTTCCGAAAGCAGGGAAACACCCCGAGGCCACACAGGATTGCTGGGCAGACTTCACGACATGGTAAGCACCGCCTTGAGTTGTTGCTGGCAAGGCTCGATCGTTGCTAACTTGTGCGTTTTCGAACAGGATGGAGGTCGCTCCGTGCTCACGTCAGGACACGAGTAGTGCCAAACAAGCCAACAGGAGCAAGGTGACATGGTCGGGAACCTGGCACGGCAGCAACGGAGGCGAGCTGCAGCTGAGTGCCTCGGAGCTGCTTCAGCTCGTGTTGGAGTGGGAGTACGCCGTCATTGGCCCGATCATCACGCTCCCCTAGTTTATCGCGACAAATTATCCTCGAAATGCTCAGATGAAGAGTTTCAACTGCTTGTATTCGCTCCAACGTGGCAACACTACGCTTTCGTACAGGAACAGATATCCAACGACCGAGCGGTCTCTACTCGACTCACACACTCAACGCTCACGCTCGCTTACTGTCGGAAGCGGCGCGTGCGGACCTTGCAGCCTCCGCCGCTGGGCGTCGACGGCTCGTCCTCGCCGCCTGATCCCTCGCGGCTGCTGGTGTCGCCGTTGCCGCCCGTGTTGCTTCCCGTCGGCTTGGTCGGCGAGGGGCCGCCGTTCGAACCTCCCGAGCTGCTCGGCGGGGTCGGGATCGTGCTGCTGCCAGTGGAGCTGTCAGCCTCCGAGGCCTCTGACCCATCGACTTCGCTACCAGCATCCGAGCCCTCGTCACCCGGTCCGGTCGGACCGGTCGGCAAACCACTGGAGCTGTCGGTCGACCCATCGACTTCGCTGCCAGTGTAGGAGCCCTCGTCACCCGTCGAGGCATCGTCGGCCTCCGACTCGGAGCCGCTCTCACACGGGAACTCGTCGCTGCCCTCGTCCTCGCCCGACGCGCTCTCGCTCGGGAACTCGACCGATCCGTCGCCGCTCGGCACCTCGACATCCCTCGAGCCGGTCACGTCACTGCCCGAGAACGAGCCTTCGTCGCCCGTCGAGCCGTCCTCGCTCGGATACTCAATGTCCGAGCCGCTGCCGACGAACGAACCGCTCGAGTCGCGAGGAGCGCTGCCGGCCGCCTCATCGGAGCTGCTGCTGTCTTCTTCCTCATCGGTCGATCCCTCCTGGGAAGTGTCGTAATCTGAACCGCCATCGACCTCGCCATCGTCCGATGATCCGCTCGGTTCTGGCGTCGAGTTCTCGTTCTGCTCGGGCGTATCCTCTGGCGAGGCGGTCGTCGGCGTGGGGGTGCTGCCGCCCTTGCCAGGCGAAACCGTGACAGACGGAGTCGTCGTCGTCGACGGCGTCGAAGTCGCAGGCACTGGTGCGCCGGTCGTCGGAGCGTCGGTGGCGACCGAGCCGGTGGATGAAGCCCCGGCGCTGGTCTCCGAGCCAGGGCAAGTCTCGGTCGACTGCAGCGGGAAGTCGTCCGTGAACTGAACGGTAAACTGCGGCGTGTCGCCCTTGGTCCACGTGCAGCACGGGTCGCCGAACGCCTGGCCGTTCGAGACGAACGAGCCGGGGTACGTCGCTTGGCAGAAGTCAGCCGTCCAGGTGAGACCCGCGGTCTGGAACTCGGTCGCAAACTCCTTGAGCGTCTGGTCGTCGTTGTGGCCGAGCGACTGATTGAAGTTGGCGCCGTTCGGGATCTCGTCCAGGTACTTTTGGTACGCGGCCGCCGTGTGCGCTACGGCGGCGGCGCCGATCATCGCGATGGCAACAGACGGCTTCATGGCCGGATCAAAATATCGAGGACTTTGGTGGAGGTGCGAACGCTCGAAGGCGAATTGCAAAGTGGGCAATGAGGTATGGAGCCTTCTCAAGCGGGAGACGACTGTCCAGCCTGCATGGTCGTGTGGTGCTCGACCAGGTGTCGACCCTGAATTGCTGCTGCCTTCGGTGGCAGAGCACTGCAGACCCTCGGAACGAGAACATTCCCGTGAACCAGACGTGGAAAGCGCCATGTTCTGTGCCAACAGATCGCCTGCCACGAACGTAGGGGCACTCACAGCAGCCAAGTGGGTGCCGGCCTGTCGTCCACAGACTTGCACCACCCGGCTTCGATTCGGCTGTTTCGTTACGCGGACAGTGCCGACAATGGCCGGCAGATGGACAGGGGGAGCGCCAAACGACCAGTGTTCAGTTTGTGCAGGTGCGGACGGCGAAAACACGGTCCCGACCGCTTCAAGCTTGCGGCAAGAAAGTGCAATGGGTTGACTACGAGTCTGCAACCGAATACTTGGCCGCTCCAGCTGCCTCGAACTGGCCATTCCGTCAGTGCTGGTGATGAAGCTGGTGTCCCTGGGTACAGTCATCGAGGGTGAGGAACGAGGCGCCAGCTGGTCGGTGGCTGGTGTTGAGAGTGCGTGGAGCAGTCGTGGAGCTGCTGGAGATTCCAACCCCACGAGGCACGAACCGGAAGTATTGGCGTGCTGAGATTTGCGACCACCTGTGGCAATATGTGGGCGATAGCGGGTCATGCGAACGCGACGAATCCAACTGGTTGCCGTGCGTCGAGACCTCGAGGCAGCTCTGGTATCCTCTCGAGCGAAACCTGCAGCATGCGAGCAGCTTGATGGATCGAAACGGGGAGAATTGTGCAAGGAGGACTTGCGCATATTGGCCTCATCGTCTCTCATTTTCGCTGTCTGGATATGCAGCCTGACTGTCCGTACTGTAGTGTTCGTCGACACAGCTGGCATATCATGAGTGGCGAACAATACGAGGCGGTGGCTGGCACGGCCTGGAGTGGTGTTGATCCAATGGTTAGCGCGAGGAGCAGCGCTGGCATTTTTGATGATTGGGTTCATGCGCTATGAGGATTGTTGAACAGACATCAGGAGATTAGATATGGACCCGATTTGAGGTCGATCGACCGTAAATAACGTGTTCACGTTGGATTGCGTAGACTGCTCCGTCTGTGCGTTTTTATCTGGTCGCGTCAACCGAATAGCGACACGTGACTGGCCAAAACGATTTTTCGAATCAAGGCGGTATCTGGCCAATCATCTAGCTATTTCAGAGTAAATCAGCGCCAAAATGCATATTTACAGCCAATCGGCACGTGTTAACAACCTCAGTCTCGTCATCGACTCGTATTCATGGGAACGGAGCCTCCTATTTACGGGTGTGAGG